>JAODKM010000016.1:10141408-10154388 GCA_026780845.1 Petrocephalus sullivani | reverse complement strand
GCCCCCCCACACCACCACCACCACCACCAGCAGCATCTCGTAAAAAGCATTAATAACCAAATTGAGGTGTAATGTTTTCGGTTTATGGAGCTAGCGCAGACAGGCAGCTTCTCGCTGTGAGTCCGCAATCTTCACAGCGGGACGGCCGCCTCTCAGCGCGCCGTGCCGCGATAACAGGAAATGAGTTTGCTTAAGTTAGGAAGTTACTTGGCAAGGAGGAGAAGTTACACGTCGCAAGTGACAGTATCATAATGGGATCTGTTGATAGTGCGCATCTGACAGATCATCTTCTCTTTTTTTAATATCTCTTTCAAAATGATTTAAATATTTCCATTTGCAGTATCAGAGGGGTTTCCGGAACATCTTTAGATTTCCAGTGTGGTAATATGGCATAAAATTTATGGAAAGAATTATCCAGAGAACACAATTTATAATTTCTCCACCTTCATTTTGTTATAACGCCTAATATTCTGTCGTTCTTGTCTTTGATTTATAATGAAATGCCTCCATATTTTATTCTATACATTTTATAAATTTTTGGTTTGTAGAGAAGAGCATCTTGCTCACTGGGGCCTCTTTTTGTATTCAGTTCAGAAAGAAATCGAGGGAGGACTTTTTATCTTACAGGGCAAAACTCCAGCATGTTGTGTTTCCCTTTGTTTAGGTGCCCATGAGGAGGAGCAGAGAGCACTGAGGAGGAAGGGGTAGGAGGTGTTTTGTGTGACCTTTGTCTTCTTACGGGGACTATGATCACCACTGCCTGTCTCCTGGTTGGCTGCTGAGAGTTGCTGGCACCGGAGACATCTGAGTAGTTCAATCATGCATGACACGGCTACAGCATGCACATGGCGAGCTATGCAACTTTCGGAAGGAACACATGCCCTTTCGTTAAATTTTAAAAAGGCTTCCCTGCTTTCTTGTGCTGTAATAAAGTCATTTTTACAGCGTCTGTTTTCTGTTTTTTTAAAGGAGAGATATTTAGCTGGTGCCGCGAGTGGCTCAGGGAACATGTTGTTGCCTTCAAGCAGTTTAGGTTCCAATCTGAATTAAGCCTTGTGCATGTTTATGAGTCCTCCAGCTCCCTTGGTTTTCCCCTGGGGGCCAAAGACATGTGAATTAATTGTCTCTAGGTCACGTGGCTGGTCCCAGGGTCATCTCTGCTCCATTAGGGGATAGATGGATGGATGGATAAAGTAATGTTCATGCAGAGGTCGATAGTTCCGGTTCAGAAAGCATAAATCCAGACCAAGATCCAGACACTTGTAATATTGAAGTTGTTTGTCTTTTATTGTGCGCTAAACAAGCTTTTCCGGCGTGCACTTTGGGGTTGTCATGAACATTGTCTAATTTTTGAAAGCATGTATTTGGGATGGCATAGTTTCTCTCTTTTGTTTGGCTCGGCTTCCCATGTGTGTCTCCATCCTTGTGATGCTGTAGTAGCATCTCCTCATCATTTCACGGTTCCATCATACCTTCTGCTTTTCAAAGCATTACTCTGCATTCGGTCGCCTCATAATAGACACTGATCAGAGAGTAAAATTACACAAAAATAAAGTATTACCGAATGTACTAAAGTGTTACAATGTATCATCGCTAAATATCTTGAGCTTGATTAGTGGTATTTATACGGTTGAAACCTTTTTTTTTTAACCACGTTCATATATTTTTAAAAATTTTATACGAGCTACACACTCACATCTGTTTGTAATGCTCACTTAACCTTATATTTACCCTAAATTCCTGCTCGTTAAGCAACCAGAACAATACTTAATCAAAATGGCCGACAAAACAGATGCTCCATAGCCGCGTTGGTTGCCACGGAGGGTGGCTTCAATTCAGCATCAATCAGCAATTAGCGGCGTTTCACTGCAGATGCTCTGCCCTTGTGTGTCTTACTTGAACGTTGCCGGCTGAGATGCTAATTGTAGGCGTCGCCGCAGAGCTAAGCGGCGTCAGTCCTTCTGCAGGGCTAGAAAGCATCTCAAAAGGTATGAAAGTGAATACTGGAAAAAAGTTACTTCTAGAGGTGTCTTTTTTTTCTCCACTTGTCAAGTTGTTTCTTAACTGGTTACGCCGTCACGGGGAACAGCGTTTTGTGTGTCGGAACACCAGGTCCAACTGCTACTTGCTGCGCTGTAGTTTCTATGGCAGAATATCTAGAGCCTCATGTCCAGACCACTGATTTGTTTCTAATACCTTCAGCTTGGTCGCTAGCATTCTCTGTCAATTTAGTGCAAGGAACTACAGCAGGAAGCTTGTCTTGTCAGCCACCTAAAAAACAGCTTCAGCTGTTTCCTGTTATACTCCACCCTTAAATAACGTACACGGGTCTCTGCGTGAGTGGTCGATGACGGGAAAGGCGTTTCAGTGTCCTCTTTCCAGGAAATGATCACTTAGGCCCTTTTGTGATGAAACATGGAACACTGGCGAGAAGGGCGCTGAAGCCGCGGTGATGCCTCTTCTGCACAGCTGCAGATGATGATCTTCAGAAGGGCTCCACATGAGCCGTCACCATCGGGTTACATTGGCAGCGCCCATCTTGCGCGCATTTTGGTTATGCGGCACTCCTGATAAGCGCAATGTTGAAAATTAGCTCTTTGTTTTAGTGACAATTTCATTACAGTATAGTTAGTTAACTTGTTCATTTTTAAATCTTGTTAATTACTGTGAATGTGAGTTAACACAAACAAATTCTGACCACTTTTTACTCCTGTACCGTTGCTGGATTTTCATGCTATTCTGTCATTTGAAGGAATTAAAACATAAAGTTTTGTGGTTAAACATTTTCTAGTCTGATGAATACTACGGCTGATGAAAGAATGATTAAACTTGTAGGCGCATTTCCATGAAGTGACCTCTAACCTAAAATAAATTATTAAATTACGAACCATAAAATACAAACAAATATGGCTGGTACTCTTGCAGAATTCTATCAGTGTCTGGGGGTAGATGGTGATGGCTAGTACAAGTAGCTTCTTTTCCTAAAGTAAGGAAATTTAAAAATCATTATAGGAAGCAGTAGTTATTTAAATATTTCAAAGCATGTATTTCTGTGGGTGTGTTGACATACCAATGTTGTACCATGTCACATCCATTGGTAAATTGGTGCGCCCTCGTGTCAGCAGGTTAATCTGGGCTGATCTGCCTCTCAGGCCTCAATGAGAGGGCTCAGTACACTCATGGGAGTTTTACTTACACAAAAATGTTCTGAGGGCAGAATGAAATATGACTGGTTCAGGTGTTGGTCCCACCTTCTCTAGTTGCTTGGACACACCTCCTCTACAATCTGATTGGTTATCTCTCCGAACCAATCATTTTTTGTTCTGCCCTCAGAACATATTTGTGAAAGTAAAACTCCCACAAGCAGCCAGTAACTCATGGCCTGTTTTCGGGATGCCTTAGGATGCCCGTACAAGCTAACTTGTGTCTGACTGAGCTTCCATAAATCCACGTGTCACAATAGCCCTCCACAGTGTACCCTTTTGTCACCTCCTTAGAGTGGTAAAACTGAAGGAGAGGAAAAAGTACAATTTGAAGAGTCAAATTCTTCTGCAGCTGTGTGACATTCCACCCACCCACATACACACGGACACAGAAGAGAACACATATTGTATAACTTCAAAAGAAATATATGATTAACAATTGTTGACCAAAGGTGGCAAAATAAGACCAGTTAATGTGAAATATTTTATTACATCATACTATATATTTAAGGTGTTTTATCAGTATTTTTAAATGGTTCCAGTGGAATGTTTGGTTGCTATAGAAACTGAGTTGCTTCACAGTTGATTTTTCATATAGCATCAGTGTATAATACGCTAAATCTTTCTACACAAGCTGCCCAGTTTGAGATCAAGACGAAATGAACATTTGATATTATTGTACCTTCAGCTTATATTTTTTTCCCTGGTTACAGTAGTTCCCATTTCCTCTCTGAATTTTACTCCCACAGTCCTAAAATATGCTGCAAACACTAGCAGTTAAAGCCAGGTATGGCCAAATACACACATAAATGATGGACTGCTGCTCTACCCAGAATGCACCTCACCTTTCAACGGTGGGCCTTGGAGTCCTGGCTTAGGATAACTGAAGCTGGCTAAGAAAATTTCTAATTCAGTGGAGCGACAAATGTGCCTTTTGGCGTAGTGAAATCAACAACTCTATTCTAATGATTAAAAAAATAGAAGTAAATATTGGCTAATCCCTCATACTACATTTATGCACAAGCCTTTATTCGGAAATCTGGATAGATGAGAAATGCTTTTGGTAATTCAGTTACATGCATTTAATTTTATGGTCCCACTGTAATGAAAGTTACATTCCCCTTGCCAAACCTGGAGTTTCTGTTAAGAAAAAGTAATCTCTTAATTTATCCAGTGATTTGATTAATTTTATGCCTAACCATGTAGTTTCTTGCAGAACCTTGCTGCTTCTCTTTATTACGACGTCTAAAGTGATACGCCTAGAGTGAAGCGAGGATCTGCTGTTTGGGCTGATGTCGCAAGCAGTCTAGTCTTGGGCTCTGGCTCATATATGAGGGTATTTGTTTTAGCAGTCAAAACCACCATCTCAGAAAGTCAGGAGCATACCGTTCTCTGCACCCAAGAGGTCTGTACGTTCTGTCACTCTGGAGGTCATCTGAGAGCCTAAGGGAAGGGAGTTGGCCAGGAAGCAGTTAAGCATAGATAATTAGAGCCAAGTGCAAACAACCCACATAAATGCACATATATACAAATGTGAAACGACTACTTGCTTCTGAACTGGCCTAATCCTGCTCAGTGGATCATGCTGACTCTGACTAAGGAAAACTCCGGCTTGATTAACTGTATCTGGTCATGTTTCATTATGGTAACTTTCATTATAACACATGCCTCCAGCACTTTAACCTGAACTTTTGTTTTGTTTCTGGCAAGACACATTACACTGATTTATTCGTTTTTTGCTGAAGATCACAGCTGGAGAGAGAGCACGTTTCCAGAATGCTCACGTAGAATGAATGTGAATATTATTACTTCCATGCAATGACCTATAGTCTGACTTCCCCTTAGGAATGCCAACGATCATCTGTTTTATGCTGTCCGGTAAAGCGCAAAGGAATTCTTAGGAATGCAGCTTGGCGCTATTCTTGTCAGTGAGTCAATGCATTGTCAGTGTGTAAATGTATTGTCGGTGAGTCAATGCACTGTCAGTGAGTCAGTCAATGTATTGTCGGTGAGTCAATGCACTGTCAGTGAGTCAGTCAATGTATTGTCAATGAGTCAATGCATTGTCGATGAGTCAACGTATTGTCGGTGAGTCAATGCGTTGTCGGTGAGTCAATGCGTTGTCGGCGAGTCAATGCATTGTCGGCGAGTCAACGTATTGTCGGTGAGCCAATGCGTTGTCGGTGAGTAAATGCGTTGTCAGTGAGTCAATTCCGTGAGTCAAATCGGAGCAACAGTTGTGTTGATTCTGTTGTATTCATGTCCAGAATGAGGCTTCCCACAGTGTTTGAGCTCCTTGCAAGGTTCTCCACACCAAAAAGCACACTGAGAAGATGCTCATGGGCCCACCGTGGATCGCCACAAGCCGAAGGTGAGAAGTCCAGTGGCCGCGGATAACTTATAGCCCCCACCATATCGCTGGACCCCTGCAGTATGAACTGCAGCCATCGTTTATCCCCCGTGTGCCGTGAGGGATCGGTGCTGCCGTAAGCCGAGCACTGCCACATCGCTCTCGGTGCTAAGATAAAGCACAGGCATGGGGGGGGCAGGGCAGATGGTCCTGTGCATAGTGTGGTGGCGAGACCGCCCTGGTTTTCCTCTCCGAGAAAAGGCGCGGCCTTTATTGTAGCCCCCGAATAGCCGAGGGCACCACGCAGCCATTTGTACTCGTGTCCCCAGCTCTGCGTGGTGGGGGTACCTGGCACCCCTCCATCCAGCAAATGGTGCCATTATTTTTGCTCCAGGGCCCTCCAATTGAACTGAATAAGCAGCATTTATCTTTGTCAGGCGCCGCCGTGGCCCTCATCCCTCAAGCCCGCTGCTTCCCCCCCCCGCCACCACACGGGAAACCCGCTGCTCCAGGAGGCCTTTTTGCTCGCCATATCCGAGTCGGGTATGGCTCCCCATGACCCCTAGATCAAAGGTCACTGTTAAGGCAGAGATACTGCACAGTATGGTTCACAAGGCATAGGCTAACCCATGCTGGTACTGATGCCCTTATCCAGTGCATAGGGAATAACACGTGTGGCTGGGGGGAAGGGTATTAACGTATCATTGTTCTAGATCAAAACCTTGCATTACATGTGATTTTCAAAGGTGGGTAATCCAGGTCCAAAGAGTTAAAATTCAGACCAGGATTTTCTTTCAACCAACCAGTTGAACACTCTGTCACTGAGACTCTTATTACTGAACCAGTTGGTTGAAACAAAATCCTGGTCTGAATTTTTACTCTTTGGATCTGAATTATTCACCTCTGGTGATTTTACTCTTTAATGAATAACAGCTGAATAACAGCTAAGGTTATTAGCCTTAGGATGCTGTACTATACTTCCAACTCAGGCATATGTGTTAGAGTTTTCTTTAAAATTACCCCTTACAGCCTTTTAAATAAGCGGTCAATCTAGAATCTAGTTTAGTGTGCTGAGCTTGGGTCCCATCACAGGCTGCACAGGGTATTTAGATGGAACGCCACTCCATCACAGGGGAGATACAGTCACACAGAAAAAGGTTTATCGTTCAGGGAACTGTACTCATGTCTAGAAGGTTGTGGGTTCAAATCCCATGACCGGTGGAATAATCTTTTCAGCAGCAGACCCTTAATCCCTGTTCCTCCTGGATCACTAGCTGATCAGCTACTGTGACCCCACACTGTAACCTCCCCTCTATTCATACACGTCTATCTATGCATATGAATTCTCAAAACTGAGCGTATTTTGGAGTGAGGGCAAAAAGGGACGTAAACATGGGGCGAATATGCCAGCACCTACATGCACAGCTGCAGGCGTGACGTGAATCCCCACTCAGAGAGGTGTGAGGTTGCAGGCCAACACACTGAGATGCTGTGCCACCCATAATAAAGTCACCCAATCGCCCAACCCCGCACCTTTCAAATCTGGTAGAAGATCTTGGTGAGCGTCGGGCCTGTGCCGGCAAGCATAGAGCACCAGGCAGAGGAGGCGGAGCCAGGAAATATAATCATTGCCAAATGCTATGCTAAGCTAGCAGTTTCCAGTGGTTATGATTATTTATCCATTTGGGACAGATGCCTGGTTAGTAGTGACATGGATGTCCTGAAACAGGATTGATGCACAAATAATTTAGAGTGGAATAGAGACACTTCACTGTGGTGACATTCTCTGATGGTCTATCCCATCTTGCTCTCCATGAGGCACACAGTCTCATATATACAGGTGAGAGCAAGCCTGGGGGGGTCACAGCGCAGGGTCAGCCAGCACACAGCACTCCTCAAGCTGGGGGTTAAGGGCCTCGCTCAGGAGCACTACAGCGGCATCAGCTTTTCAGTCCAGGGATTCGAACCAATGACCTGATCATTGGCGCATGTCCTAACCTGCTGAGCCACGCCCACCTCCAGTTTGCAATGTACACAGTATGGGGTGTGCGTGTGTGTGTGTGTGTGTGTGTGTGTGTTTTAACCACAGTCTTTGATCGACTTTTCAAAATCCTCAGAGGGAAAAACTGATAACCGATTTGAACATTTGGCAGGCAATTATGTCATTTAATCTGAGACCTCAAGATTCAAATAAACGCCCTCGGTGTTAAATGATCACTCTCCATCTTAACGCTGCCAGATTGGCCACATTTAAACATAAAAATCAAATTATATGTTTTAAAAAGATGTGCAGCTCATGACATCGCTGAAGATGGTCTGACTTTGTTTCCAGGAAAAGAAAAATGCATCTCGGCCTACTGGCAGGAGAAAACATGGTGGCAAAAAGTTTAACGCTCGTGTTTCAGAAATGGCGAGAATGTCAGCAGCTAATTATTCGTGTTTCCGCCGGGAAAAGGAGCCGCCTCTCCCTTCCGCGTCATAAACGGGCCGCCGTTCCAAGCAGCTTCTGCTGAGGGACACCAGTCCACCGCTGGCAAAATGGGACGGGGATCAAGGTGCCCCTGGCAGCTCTAATGGAACTGCTTCCTCTTTGGCCTAGGCTTCCAGAGGACTCATTCAGAGACAGCATGGTGGAGGCGCAATTCCCCGCTTCCAAGGCCCCCCTACCCCCCCACCCCCCCTACACCCCTCCCCGGCAGGTGCCGTCATGTTGTTTCGGGAGTGGAGCGCTGCCCCAAAAGCCAAAAGTTCCTGTGCCTCATCTGGCCTGATGGCCTCTCCGCGTTCGTGCAGGTGCAGACGAGCGGGTGAGTGCTGCCCTTCGATTTACCTCCGGTCCGCCCCGGCTGGAAAGAGCCACTCACTCTGTGGAAAGTCAGGGCAGAGAACCATCCGTGATTCAGCCGTTGGCTGGGGAGGCCTTGTGGCGTGCGAGTGCTGAAATCGTTTAGCGCTGCGGTGTTTTTTTCCCTCTCCCCAAGCCGTGGTTCCCTTGGGCAAATCTTCTACACAAACTGCACACTTATTCTGAAAAACGGATTGCCAATACCACACTTGCCCCACGTTTCCCAGTACTGCTCTGGATCGGTCCATCTCTGTGCTCTGACCAACTGGGTGACTAGATTGCACGGGATTTCAAATGACTTCAGGGAAACCAATAATTTGTGACCTTGCTTGAAGAACATAAATATTGTTTGATTTTTTTTTTTCCCCCTTTACTCCCAAAACGGAGTCTGTTATTTCAGCTTTATGGAATGGCACGGTGGCCCTATATAGTTGGTTTCATAATTAACAACAGGACTTGTTTACAAAAGGGAAACATTTAGATTTGACAGGCTTCTGGGGAATCTGTTCAGCTCTTACATTTCATCCTCGGTGCTGGTGGTTTGATCTGCTTGCCAGAGGAGAAATTAAACACATTCGTCTTTGGAACCTATTGAAGAGAAAAAAAAAAGTATTTTGCAGAAGGGTTTTATGGGGACGATTTATCATAATAGATTACAAATGCCTCTGCTAACTGGCGCAGGAAGTGCCGTGTTCTCCTCAGCCTTGAGTGCGGGAGTCGGGTTCGAGTCCGGCCTCCCGCTGGAATGTTCTCGCCTGATGGCCAGCTGTTGACCCTGAGCCAGACAGAGCTCTGGCTAACCTACGGCCACAGCTGCAAAAGCCAAGGGGGGGGGGGGAGACAGATGCAGAGCTGGAATCTTGAGTACAGAAACAGAGAAAACAGTCAAAAACAGGGTCTTCCTTTTACTTTATTTCCCCCGTGAATTTGAGTTTTAGTCCCCAGTCTTCTCTTAAAGGGGACTGAAATTTGATCACTTTCATATTTATGTTTACAGTAGTAAGATTTCTTTTTTTTTTTAGCTTGCTGTCTGTCTTCGTAAGTGATAACATTAGCAATCCTCAGCATTGCTTCTTGGTATGTCGAGTAGTCGCTATCTTGCCATCATCTACACATGGGGAGCAGGGGATGGTGGGGGCACAAATAAATGCGACGCTCCTGCACGAGAGGATTATCGGGACACGTGTGGCTTTATGGTTATGGCTTAAATCAGAATCACTGGTAGCCCGGGCAGGAGGAACGTTTCACTGACTCACTTTAACTGACAGACAGGAACAGGGAAGCAGAAAAGCAGGAGCTAATGATGGCATATTTCAGGAAGAGTGCTTCATGGGGTCGTGTATCTCTTAGTGAATGGGGCCGTATGCCTGTTAATATGTGGAGCTGCATGCCTTTGTTGCTGTATGGGGAGCATGAGTCTGCATTGCTGTGTTGGGAGTGTGTGCTTGTCTGTGTTACTGAATAGGCATGTCTCTCTTTGTAAAGCTGCATGGGCCCAGGACTGTGTGTGTGTGTGTGTGTGTGTGTGTCTCACATCTGGATGCCCACAGGCCAGCACTTGAATTGAGTTTCACATGAAGATTTTTCAGTTAAAAACTTTCCCATGAATGACAATGACAGAAGTTTCCTGAGGATGTAAAAAACAAGTATATCGGTTATGAATTATTGTTATATGTTATGAATTATTTACTAAATCATTACCAAGAAGCTTCTCGCTGCTCCTTCCACCCATGTAAACCTCTCTGAAATCATATTCACCAGCAGAAGATTTCGTACTCTCCTTACAGTTTTTATTCCCAGTGCAACGCTAAGAACTGCTTCGTAATTTGTTGAAATTTGGCATTAGCTTGTTACAGTTTTGATAAACGCCATTTTGTCTCCCTGTGCCACACGCGACGGGAGGTATTTTCCGCAACAAGTACCGTAAAGCTATGAGCAGGACAGTCAATTAATCGCAGGATAAATGATTGCAAGACCTTTGGTTTGGCAGTTGACGTGATTGTGGTTGCGAGGGAGGGTACTGAATAATTCATGCTGCTCGCATAGCCTTGGTGTTGAGCTAATAAAGAATAACAACAACGTAATCCAAATCTGCAGACCAGGGCCAAAAGCAATCAGAATGGGACACAAGGGGGGGCTCTCTGTGTATAAGAATTTAATTAAGTTTGAGAAAAGGAAAAAATACTGTATTTAAGTACTAAGCATATAGATACGTGAATTCTTTCCCATTTCTGCTAATATGTTAACATTCCCACAGCGAGTTTTCGGTAAACGAACATATTAAGCCAAAAAAAAAGAGAGAGAAGAATGAATTTACTTTTCTGGTTCAGAGCAACACTAGAGCTTTTGAGTTGTGCTGATCCTTTGCGAGAGCGGGCTATCAGATGTTATTTTCTTGCTCTAATCCCGACCCAGTCAAAGAGTGTTGGCACATCCTTTCTCCACGTACATCCTTTCATCTGCACAAAGGCCATGGAATATCACTTTATAATCAAAAAGCCCAGCAGCATTGTTACCAGCTTACCCCGGTTTCCTCTTTGACTTTCTTCCGAAATTTTGGTCCTTCGTGTTACTCCATTGAAGGAATCTGTGCACGTAAATACCTGTGTGCGTATACATATGTATACGTGTGTAAATGTCACCGTGCCCCTGTGTGCCAGGTGACGTGTGCATGTCCTTTGCGACGTTTCCACTTCAACGGGCAGATTTTTAGACAGCTTAAGTGCTTAAAGGACCTCAGAAGGAAATAGCCCTCCACTAACCGCAAAGCCAGTCGCCCGCACAGTTGACTTGAAAGTCCTTGGTTCATGAGGAGTTAAGTACCTGTTGAATCTGCTATAGAAAATCAGGTGGCAAAAGACATGTGAGGTGTCCACAATGCATGACTAAACCAAGAAAATGGTGTAATTTTAATCTTGTACGTCAGTTAGAAACCAAACAAAGAAAATGGCCTTTAGGCAACAACAAATTAATTCTGGGTAAAAGATGAATTTTCCTGAAAATTCAAATGAAGAGAGCTATTATTTACAAGATGCGGGAATTACAAGTTAAATATTTAATGGGGGCCGTGTACTGAGATACTTATCAGATTAAAACAATTCTCGTTGAGGTTCTCAGTTAAAGAAACCCACACTGTTCATATGCTGCGGCTTTGTTTCAATTATGTCGCCTGTTAGCTATGATTTGGCCCGAGGCAGTGTCGTGTCCAGCGTGACATCTGCTAATATAAGCCAGTAGGAGCCACGTCTTACAGCCACAAAGCAGCTTCTAACATCTCCTGCTCATCCAGCGACGTCATTGCCCTAAACTCTTCTATTTACATTCCCTGCAGCCTGTCAATCCATTGTTTTACCATTACAATATCAACATGTCCAGGTTCTGTGCTCCCAGAGAGATGGCCAAGCTGAACTTGACCGGATTTAACTGACATAACACCAAAAATATGTAGCCAGTCCCTACATCATTAATCAGATCCCCCCCGCCATGTTCCATTAGGACCGCCAAACTGCTGAGCACCATTTCTTCTACTTAGTGTGTGTAGAAACCCCTTTGTTTTTATATATAGGTTATATAGGTTTATATATAGGTTCTTCATTGGTTAGCATTCTCTTATTTGCACTGCTTTTGTTTTGCATAGGGTACGATAATGCAAAGGAAGGTATCACATAGAAACATCGCAGTTCAAAGCCTGAACATGTGATGTTCTTCCCCTGAACTGATAAAATCTAATACGAGAAAGCTTCAAGTATCACTCTTAGAACACTGGACCCCGCAGTGTTGCATTTCCGTGGCCGGTAAGCCTTAATTCCTGTGTGGGGTCTTTAATCAGCTGTCATGCTGGTCTTAAATCCCGGGTATCAAGTCCTACATCGAATGACTCATCTGTGCCGCCCCCACCTAACATGCTCCATTCCACAGCAACGTCATTCTATTATTAAAGAATGTTCATGTAATGCACCTGGTTTTCGACAAGGCCAGTCCTGTTTATTAAAGGATTGGGGCACTATACTGCAGGACTCCTTTTGGGAGACTCTGGCTAAGTGCGCGGTAAGTCAAAAACCAGGAAAGCCGCCATGATGCGGCCGTTTATTACGCTGCAGCTTGGAAAGGGACAGTCCCCAGCCGTTCTCTTCGCTGGGTAGGTTCTGTACTCTGAGGCGTGGGGTTAATCACTCCTGGATGTAAAGATTTCTGCAGCATGTTATGTGTCGGGCATGGGTTTATTAACGTGGTACTGTTCCAGTCACCAGGCTATAAAGGGATGCATAATATGCTGTGCGTTTACAATAGATGGCCATGTGAGGCCTCCTCACATGCTTAAATTCTTCACCTCGGGTTCACCCCCAAGTTATAAACCAGCACCTTGGGGGGGTCATTTTTCTTTACAATGGCGTACATACCTAAGCACACAAATTCAACAGACAGGCCCCATATCATGCATGGACCCTCTGGAAGTTTAAAATACAGTATAGCCCCCCCCCCCCCCCCCCCCCCACCCCTACCTACCCCCCCCCCCCCCCCCCCCCCCCCCCCCCCCCCCCCCCCCCCCCCCCCCCCCCCCCTTCTTCCCCCCCCCCCCACC
>JAODKM010000016.1:10119245-10133484 GCA_026780845.1 Petrocephalus sullivani | reverse complement strand
CATTTTTGTATTTGAAGTAAATTATTTGTTCAATTTTCACATTACTTTCTGTAGGCGACAAAACTTTTGTCTTGCCAGAATTTGACCTTTCTGTATTCAATAAATGATTAATCTTTTTTTCATTGAAACAAATTTATTTTAGTGCATTAAACACCATTTGGGAGGGTTTTAACTTTCATATGAGCTATTTCTGAAACTAATTGATTGAATAAAAGTCAGGTTGACAGCAGGTGTTTCTACAAAATGGATGAGCGACAAGACTTTTGTCTGGGACTGTACATGGCTGTTCATTTTTTTTGTCCCCGGATTATATGGGAGAACATCAATCATTGGGGTCTACTTAGAAATTTTGGGCCCTGTGACAAAATGTTACCCTGGCCCTCCAAATCCAATGTTTGGTATAATTTTGCATATTCAAGGGCTGCTGTCAAGTGCTGGGGCCCCAAAATCAGCCAGGGTACCCATGCCCCCTGACACCCACGACTATCATCTAGAAAGCCAGTTTAGAATACGGCAAACAGTGATGATTTAATTCTGCACTGCATAATGAAATGCAACTATGCAAGTCTAGAAGTGAATTTGATCTTTTGATGTAAATTTGCTGGCAGGTAGCTATTCAGGGTTTGTTTCAGTCTCCCTTCCATCCATCCATCCATCCATCTTTTAATCACTATAGGGGGCTATAGGGCTATAGGGGGCCTGGGGCCAATCCCAGGCAGCACAGGACTGGGATTCATCTTGGCAACTCAGTCCACTGCACATGCACACAGTTGCTCACAATCATACTCCTATTGTGGAACAGAATTACAGCTCCCTGCATCTGCATTATTAAAAAGCCAAATGATCATCCTTACTATTAATAGGCAAAATATGCCTGTTCACAAGTCCGCCATCAGACACATTACCCATAATGCCCCTCTCCTGTGTCACTAAGTCTTTGTCTGTAAATGGTACTCTCTTTTAAGTGATAGGAGTGTATATTGCCCAGATAATTAAAGATTTTAATTTTTTTTTAAGTTTGACAGTTCTACATAACTGTTTGTATCGAACCATGTAATTTGAGCTGGCCTTTGGTGACTCGCTCAGAATAATATTGTATCAGAACAATAATGGTAGGCTGTACAGATAGTAGTAATTATATCTTGGCCTGACAATATTGTAATGTATTTTCACATTTTATTGTTTGTTGGCCATCTAAACATATATATGTAGATCATTTGCCAAAAAAAATAAGTTAATTTTATTTCATACCAAAATTTTGGGGCTTAAAATAACTTGGACCAATTATGATTCTAACTGTGAGGACTGATGCTTCGGTCATGTTTCAGGAAAGATTTACTGTATTGAGTGGTTAAAGAAAAACAAAAGGGGTGTTTCCCCACATGGTGTGATATATGGAGTTCACTGCATGGTAATAAGACCTCTGACCCCCTTTTGTGGGAGGCGTTCGGTGCTGCTGTTGTACATATTTCTCTGTGCCAATGTCGCATTAACCACAGTATTTTTAGGTTCAGCAATTCACGCCCTGGACCGTCTGTGCATCTGCCCGAAAGGTGTGCCGTGTGCTGATAAACGCTGGCTGTGTGGTTCTGCAGGTGCGTTCTGCTTCAAATGCACAGCCCATCCCCCGTGTGGCATGCTGCTCTCAATGGGACTGCCCTTTGCCGTTTCACGTCGGTCAGCCCCCAGGCCAACATTCTCATAAGAGTCTGCAATTTGTTTAATAGCGTTTCTAGCCTAGGCTGGCTGTAGAGCTAATAGGTTAGCACAGAACTCCACCACATTATGCAGAAATAGCCATACAAATATTTGAAATTGAATAGAATCAATATGATTAGATAAAACTGTCTGCCTCTAAATGATTAAAGTATTACTGCCTTTACCACAAGGGATCCTGGTCTTGGTGGGTACCGCAGGCCTCATTAGGGCAAGATCTCAGCTCCTGCAGCATGTGAGACCTGCGTGTGGGGTCTCAACATCTTCCATTGTCCACTGCTGTCTACTCCCTGTCCCCCCCCCGGGCCATTCTGTCCGCTCTCCTAGCCTTGGTGATCCGAGGGAGAGAAGTTATTGCACAGCGAGGGGGTTTATTGTGGAGTAGTATTACCCCCATGCAGGCGATTTCTTGAACGACAAGGGACCAAGCTTGTGATCCTCGGTCCTACGGAGAGCCACCAAGCTTACACCTAAGCCCAGGATTCCCATCGAGCTGTTGTGTCATCATCTTAGCGGGCACATCTAGCTTCTGTGAGCTCCAGGAGGGTTGTTTGGCTGAAGCAATCACTCCCGCTAATTAGGCAGAGGTGTCTTCAAGCCGTACCTACGAGGTCTCGGCGTGAACACACCTCAGACTTCAAGGGGGATAAACAAGACACCTCTGGAGATGGCGGGTGTGTTTCTTTGGGTGATCACGCTCCCGGGGCGCGCTTTGCGGCCTGACAGTCTGCCCCCTCAGCCCCCCGGCACCGCACCAGGCGTCTCCAGAAGACGGCTCTTGCCGTGGCCGGCTTCATTTCGCCAGCCGCTACGCCACATCACTCATCATCATTCCCGGGATTGGCTGCGAGTTAAGCCCCTCCCCCGCCTCCGACACGGATCTCCAGGAGATGTACGGCATTATAATTCCTGACGTCTCCCTCGCCTCGTCCTTGTATTTTATTACAGCCGGGCCGCTCGATTTCCCCCCGTAATGCCTCTGGAAGGCGGCCCCTGGTGACAGGTTTCCACATCGAAAGCTTTAGCGTTCCATTTCAATAAGCGATGATGTGACTGACGATGCCGGCCGATCCCCCAGAGGGGGCGTTGGTGCTCCTCTGATGGAGGATAATGAAAACCACCCCTGGATGTGTCCTCTGATATTCCCCTAATGTCCCATTCGGCATAGAGCCCCTCAACTCGCTTGCTGCCTTATTTATTTATATACGTCGCCTGCGATCTGCCCCGCTAATGACTGAAGGGCTGTTCTCCTGCATTCAGTGGCTCGTTCCGTAGGCTTCGGGGGGGGGGCGCCACATGAACACGGCACAGTTAATACATCCTGATTTTACACTCGTGGAGTACATTTAGAATAATCATACTCCAATTCAAAGAAGCACACATAAATCACACTAAATACCTGAGCCCCTGATTGTAAGTTAAAAAAAAAGAAGAAACAAGATCTTAAATATTGTAAATGGCAGCCAGGAGAATGATTTTCGAATATGTGTGACGAATCTCACGCCGCCCTTAGTTGAAAACTAGCTGCTTTAAATGCACTTGATGAACAAGATTGTTGGCTGTGTGCCAGCCCTGATCAACAACGCCCCCGTGTTCAGTCTGGCCTTTGGTTCTCCACTGTGCAGATTGTTGCGGACAGCAGGTTTCCACTCTTGAAGCGCACGGTTAGATTTATTTATTTCTTTTTTTAATTTCCCCTCAAATTACATGTTAAATTTGAAGTCTTGACACTCAAGCAGCTACCCTCACGAATCCACTGTGTGGGGGCAGCACGTAAGATCTGTATTAGAACAGAGAAAGATGGTGAACAAGGAGATCCAGGATTTCGCTCTGGATTTTTAGAGATATTCCCGAAGCTGTTAACATTAGGTTAGGTTAGGCCGGGTTTAACCTCCTGCCCTGCTCCTCGCACTTGAGGGTACAGTTCAGCCTTAACAGTTTGAACAAGACAAACAAAAACACAGGCAGTAAACTTACTGTATGGTTCATTTAAAGAGCTGAACTTCGGTCACCCAGCGACGTTGGCCGATTGATCAACCCCACAGAATATGTCAGCTGCAGAGCTCTAATGATCAGACCTTTATCTACATTAATTTGAGACAATACTTGTTTATATAAACAACATATGCAGGCCAGGAAAGGAAAGAGACCAGGAGCAGCCTCTTTATGAATTTTGAGTGGTTGGTTTAAGAGATGGAAAAATAGCACTGTGGGGAGGTGCCTTAGCACAAGGTTCTAATCAACTGGAAACAAATAAAATATGAAATTTGAAGTCCCCTGGTGGCTTTTATATGCTAATCCACTCGGAAATTGCAAGGTCCTGTTTAACACATTGCCAGGAGACTGTGCCCTTGCGGTACAGAGCTGCTTTTTAATCTGCCATTTTTTCCCTTTTACTTGCCTTATTGATACTCTGTAAAACTGCCTTCGCCTCGAGAAATCAGCCATGGCTTCCCGGGGCATTGTATAGGCTTATAAAATACGTATATTTTAAAGTTAGTTTTTACAGCCGATGCCGCTTTCACCAGAGTCTGATGGAGGCCTTGTGTTTAAAGGCGCTGTCGTCTAGCTCAAGAAAATGGAGGGTGATGCTTTTTTTTGTTTATCCTGTGACATGGCTGGCTCTCGCTGCTTTTTTTGCCCGTTGCTCTTCGGCATATAGGCCTCATCAAGGCTAACTTCATACACAGAGAGCCGCCGCGGCCTTGAAGCCATAATGGCGTCCGCTCAGAAAGCTCACAGAAGAGTGGCTGGGAGAGGCGCGGCCGCCTGTGTGTGTCACCTTATCAGGGTAGCTGCGGAAAAGCAGGGAGCCTGAGCGTGTGAAGCCAGGATCTGGAGCAGAAAGACTGGGTAAGAAGAGTTGGAAAAAAACGCACTACAAGCCGATGGATTTTAGTTTTGGTTGCAGGAATTGCAATTGAGCATCATTGCGCTTGTTTAGCTGGTATGGAAAGGGCAGAGCGGTGAAGCCTTCGTGATGACCTGGATCACTCTCCGTTCTTCTCATCACTGTGTCGTGGTAGCGTTACCTGCTCCCAGAATAGCGGTCAGGGGGTTGAAAATTCCATCCCTATTTGAGGACACCCAGTGCACCCTAAGTGCACTCGGGGTCTTCCTCAGAGACTGGGAGAGCAGTGGTAGTGCAGTGGCTCCCATCTTCCCGGGACTGCCCGAAACCCCCCTGCCGTCCTCAGATCGAATCTATCCGGAATGCTCACTTCCCCAAGTAACCCTGTCCTGTGCCATCTGCTCGCAGACGCTCCCAATTGCGGGTGGCAAGGTGAAACACCCCGCGGGCTCTTCCAAATGAAATGATTCCCCTTCCAGCAGTGGCCACCGTCAGACCATATATTTATGTATTTCCTTTTTGATTTTGGCGTCAGATTTATAGTTTCATTTTCTTTGGCCCTCGGTGATGTTTCACATCCCAGTAAAAGATGGCTCTTTGACAAAATGTGGCTTTAGAAACGGAGGCTGAAAAAAGTCTGGACGGTATTAAAGATGTATGTTTCTCATTTCTCAGGGTGTATGGATGGGCATGCATTCAATGGATGTGCAGGATATTATAATTTCTGGAGTCTCTTGTGCATTAGACTCGGCTTGGAATGAAGGCTAAGTTAGTGCAGGGGTAGCTTAAACTTTGACGCTTGTGACAAGGTATTTCGCCAGTTTGTTGGGTTATTTCCTCCAATGTCCCCTCATCCAGGTGCTTCATCAAAATGACACACCAATGTCTTTGAGGGATGAAGAGGAGTACAATCATTTTTTTGGGATGTGGGGTCTGTGCCGTTTGTATGCCATACAGAGCAAACTTTTAACACTGCCGTACCTTTTATTCTGGCTTAATGGTTCAGATTCACTCATTATTCCTCCCAGGGTGGCCTTGTGCTTTCTGAGAGAGTATCCGAGCTCACAGCAATGCTGTATCGCATAGACGGCTATGGGAGATGGATGGATGGAGGGATGGATGGATGGAAGAGAAGACATATGGATTTCCCTCACCCCTAGTGGGCCGAGGCTGATATGAAACATGGGTCGCAGTACTTTTAGATGACATATCTCTTGGTTGTACAGTAAACAAAGCTTTAAGTTGTGCACTCTCGCGTTGCTATACAGGGCTAGCTTTAAAGATCCATATGGAATGATTTTCACCTTCTGCCTCAGGTTGATTGTCAGATTGTCACAATTTATAAATTAGAGTGCTTTTTTGTTACCAGATACAGGCTTATACTTATTTCCATCACAGACGCAGGATGCATACCCCGATCTCAGCGACGGACATCTGCAGCTGGTCATTTATTGAAGCAGTGCTGGGTGTGTAGCTGACATAAACTGCAGTGGCTCAGCTCAGATATTAGCTGACAAACTCCGTGCTTGTCCTCACTATATGACATATAAACGGTATTTTCAGTGCATTAGTTGACATGGATTCTTACACTATTTAACATATACGTTCAAAAGCAGTTAACAAAGAATATGATAGATAATCGGCCGTCACTGGATTAGGCACACCTCCCTAGTACTGGGTAAGAACCCCTTTTACCTAAAGACCGGCCTGGACTCTTCAAAGCACAGATTCAACAAAGTGCTGCAGACTTGCCTTACACAGATTGGTCCATGACCACTTTGCACTTGCAACTTTCCCCTTACGCTTATCAAATGCAGCAATTCTTCTCTGACCTCCCTCATTAAGGTGTCTTTGCCCTCAGAACTGCCCCCGAATGGATGTCTTTGTTACCTTGCACCATCCTCTGTAAATTCTAGATGCTACACCGCTTGAAAAATGCAGGATAGTGGCTGCATCTGTGTCTGGCATCAACAATCACCCCACGCTGAAAATATTATCTGTTCTAAAGCTTTGTCGGACTGTAACTAAACCCATCTCAGTGTTCTGTGTATTCAGTCACAGCCGCATGGTTCTCTTCCTGCAGGATCAGACTGTCAGCATTAAGGGGAAGGTACACCTAATAAACGGATGTATATTCATATCTGGTATCTCGAAATTAAGTGAATTTTCTGCATATTGCAAAGCCATGTATTTTCACTTTGGTTGCTTCATAGTATGTATGTATAAGAGGCTATTAAGATGCAAAAGGCATTAAAAGAGGTCGGCTTCCAACTCTGACAACAAAGGAAATCCGTCTCCAAGATGACCCGGTTAGTTTGTTTTCACTTGGAGCCGGACTCCTGACTGCCCACGTGATGCAGGGCAGGAGGCCGGCTGCGAAGCCATGATACGAAACATTGAAGTTATAGCTGGAAAATGGGAATCTCTTGAGATGGTTATCAGCAGCCGCAGTCGGGATATTGAGTACGGTGCCACTGCACAAAGAGCCCAAGATTAGTTTCACGGCTCGAGTGTTTCGCGAGCCCGTAATGGGATCCGATATGACGGCTTCTCGAATAGCTCCATGCCGCCAAATTCGCCATGGCCGAGGCCACTTTAGGTACGGAAACCTCTTTCGGCTGACAGGGGAAGTTCCTTGTCACCCCGCGAGACTGTGGGACACAGTCGATCAAAGACCGACAGGTCACCGGGTGAAGCTGTGACCCATTTCGGCTGGAGACTGCGGCCATTTTGCTAATAGCTCATGAGATTCAAGCCTCTTTGTCTTTGAGCTCAGCCTCTGGGTCCCTGAGTGGGCTCTTGCACAGATAACTAAACGATGTTAAAGTGATGATCAACCCAAACTGATATCAAGCTGAATGGGAAGCACAGCTGGTATACAAATGTGTTTGTAGTCAGAAGATTTCAGGTTCCACTACTGGCAGGAAGTTATTAACCTTTACCTAGATGCTTACTCTGTATCCAGCAAAGGATTAAAACGGTTTGAAAATTGCAAGCTAATGCAAGATGAAATAAACACAAAGAGCTTATAGTTAACCATATTAACATGCAAATGTTCAAGGATAAGGTAATCTGCAAAGCTGCAGTCATATTCATACTGCAAAAATTGCAAAAACTAATACATGCAGATAAAGGGAACAATCATTTATTTCTAATGTTGTATATAAATAGTTGGGCTCCCCAGACAAGAGATTTATTTTAACATCGCTTAGCATCATACAGATTAGTTTCCACACAAGAGAAAGTGAACAGCAAAATCTTTATTTTTCTCTGGAAACTAGTAATATAGTACAATTAGGGGAAAAGTAATGATTCAATCATCGATGGAAATCAGATGTCCTTTCCTCTGGCCTTCATGGACTGATGCAGAGCATAGTGCCCGGATGGTAAAGAAGTAGAACTTGGGATTTACAGGTTAAATCTCTGGTTATATGTTGCTTTTGCAGATGCAGAACCTTGCACCTGTAAACACTGCCGTTCCACTTTAACTTATGCATCAGTCTGCTGAAGCTAAAGGTTGTCGTGGATGAACGTCTCTATTATGGGATATTTTGGGCTCATGCGTCCAGGGCTCACAGGGAAGCCTTCCAAAGCTCATGCAGGTAAGTGTCGTCTGTGCTCGTGGCGCGGCTAAGGTGTGAAACGACTGGGCACATATGTTGCTACGGGACCCTAGCCACAGGAGATATGCCCTCAAAAAGGTATGACAGGGGCTCCGTAAGTAATAACGCCACTCTGCCCACACTAAACCCATCCAGATGGCATGTTCCCAGGCTTCATTTCCATTCTTCACTTTTCACAGTATTGTTGTTGATTAAATTAGGTGTCTCCTTTGGTATCTGAGTAAAAAAACACTGTGCCGACCCCAAAGATTGGCTGCCGCCTGGTGGGAGGAGTGTGGCCAAAGGGAACGCCCACCAGAGCTGGCCATGGCTACCACCATAAGTTTGCACCCTGAACCAGCAGTATCCAAGCCAGCTATCCAAGCAGAAATGTCCAAAACATCCGAACATCCTGAACATGGACTCTAGAACATGTCTTCCATGGTTAGATCAAAAGGATTATATGGACAGTAAATCCCCTTTTCTGATATCCACAGCCTAGCTGATCGTTATCTTTGCGTCACACGGGTCACTCAGGATAGCACTTAAATGGCTGAAAGGTATCAGTCGTGCTTCAGTGCTGCAGGACTGGCCCCAGGTCAGTCTCAAACCGCAGTGCCAGGCGGGACTCGGCAAATGGTGCCTTCTAATAAAAAAATTAAATGTACCTTTGCACAACAGTGCAAAGAGGGCCGGAGAAAATGCCTGTGTGCCTGAAGGAATTGTTCACCGTCGGTCTTTTAATCTGAGACTAAATGGTTATCTGTCAGACGCCGCGTGTGGTCAGCTAGTGACCCACGGCGGCACTGCTCACCGCATCAATCTGGGTCCCGGCTAAGCACTCATTCCCGGCCACCAGCTCCGGGATTTAGTGCAGGGTGACTTATGAGATTCCAGTGCCGGTCCAGTTCTGCATTCGCGGCGTTTTTGCCCTCCGGTAAAATGGTATTTCTGTGGTTTTACAATTCTTACTTTGATGAAAAAAAAAATTGACTTTTAAGAGGTGACCACTCCTTCCTTGACCCTGATTTCATCTGGTCTGGCCCGTAAACAGGATTATACACGGCGATGCACAGCGTAATAGCCGAGAACATGTTGCATCTCTATTAATAGGCATTGTTTCGTATGAAATTAAGTGGAAAGAGGAGGGTGAGAAGCCATTGTTTGGTTGTGGCATGGGGTCTTTCATTCCAATTTGGTTCCATCTCAGTAGTCATGCCATTATCCACGCTTGTGCCTCCTTTTTCCATTGCTTTCTGCCTACAGCAGAAGACGCTGGCGTTTCCCGCCTGCGCCGCCAAGAGCAGAGGGTAGCGCCAAACATCAGACATCGCTGACTGTTCCGTTGCTTATTTACACGCGACACGTAGTCCGCTTCCTGCTGCGACCGTGGCATCTCATTTCCTCAACCTCTACGGTCAGACATCTCCTACGAACCTAAGGGCACCCGCGGATTTCAGTTTTGTGGGTTACGGAAGACTTTAAGAACCTGTTGGAGCACAAAGATTACTATTCAAGACCCATTCGTTCCACAAATTCCTCTAGCTAGTCTGATAGCACTCCGTGTACTCTGAAAGACCTTAATGTTGCACTTCCTTGAATAACCTTATTATTCTGTAGCTCCTGCTTACAGTCGTACCTGGGCCTTCACTGGAAGTTCAGCCCACGTGACTCACAAACACATCCTAAATATGTAAAATGTAAATATTTTAGCACATATTGGTGTAAATTTCAGGTCCAGAAAGTAAAAAATCCAGACCAAAATTTTGTTAGGCACTCCGTACTGTAACTGTGACTCATTGTGCCTAACTGGTTGGCTGAAACTAAATCTTGGTCTGGATTTTTACTTTCTGGACCTGACACTTACACCTGTGATATTTTGTCAGTTGTGTTGTAGACTACGATATAACTCTTGAATTCAGTATTTTATAAGAAGCCGGGGGGGCACAGTGGCTCAGTAGCTTGTCTTTCTGCCTCATTTCTCCACTGTTGGGGGTTGTATTCCCCACTCGTGTGTAGTTGAGTCTGCCCCTTCTCCCCATGTTATGTGGCTTTCCTCTGGGATCTCTAGTTTCAGCTTAAAGCCCAGAAACATAGAGTTAGGTGAATTAACATGTGTGCCTTCCAATGTTCCCCAGTCTTACGCTCTATGCTTCCAGGGATAGACTCGAAACTCCTCGTTTGTAAGGATTCCTTGCAAGGGAAATGAAGATTGGATTTCTTTAAACATGGAAAACTATTGATCCTTATTAGGCCTATACATTTCTCTAATAAAGGGTATGTCTGTTTTTCCCAGCAGTTTCCCATGTGTGACAAAAGAATGACCAAAAAGCAGCGGCCAGTTTCGGTTCTTTGATTAATATAAAACCTTTAGGATATATGTTACTTATGTTCTCAGCGCAGGATTAATAACATATTTTCAGATCAGGATTCAGATCAGAGGATTTTAAGTAAGACGTTCCGTTTTAATTCCGCGCTGCTGTGATTTGCAGTGACCTAACTCTAGCTCGGTGTCCTCCGTGAACCTCTTCCCTGTAACGCTTTCCTGTGAGGGATCACAAATGGGTGAAAGGTAATTATAACACAGATTAATGTGAACTGATGCTACCCCTCTTAGGGGAGATGGAAGACGATTGTGATTCAATTTAAAGGAAAAGGCCTGATTTCACACTGTGTCACATAAAACGCATCTGTGCATCTGACAAACAGCGATCCAACTTTTGTTTGCGTATCTGCCGTTTGTTTGGTTTAACGACCGATCTGATGAAACGTAAAGCTTCATCTATCCAGTCTTCAGCCTTTTTTTTTTTTCTTTCCATGGGCGCAGTCAAACTAAACAGAGCATATATACAGAATATTTATCTATAATATATTCCTTGCCAATCCCTGCAGAAAATTCAGTGTCTGCAAAATGCTGGGGATCTGCATTAATTTAACTTTTCCTCACCTTCTTATCACCCTTCACCCTTGGTCAGCCAAAAAAAAAAACCATCGCTCTCTGCGGCAGAATCTTTGTCAATTTATGACCCTTTCAGCGATGTGATAGACAGCCTCTCTCCTTATATCTTAATTACTTCCATCATTGTAGAACACCTCGGTCTGCCCTCTACGCTGCAGTTCCAGAAAAAATTGTGACGATGCTTCCTGGCGCAGATCCCACAGACAGGACATGGACCACCATGAGGATTTATCGGAAGGACCACCTCCACGTGCCCCATGAGGCGTTCCGCCATCGCAGAGTGTGGCTCAGCAAGTTAAGCTCTGTGCTTGTTGTCAGAAGGTTGCCAGTTTGAGCCCAGCCTTAGCACGTCTGTGGGCCTTTAACCCCTGGGTACACCTCGAGGTTGTTGCCCTTTACAGCCAAGCCCGCTCTCATAGCGGGGGAGGTGTGTGAGAGCGACAGAATTATAGAGGATTGTTAGAGCCATAGATGATTAGGGTTAATTTTGACTACCACAGTATCAATAAAGTATTTATTCTTATTACTACCAGCTTGGGATGTTTTTGACTACAGCATGGCCGACATCCCACTAACGCTTTCTGAAAGTGACAAGTAGCTAAAGAGCACTGGCAGAGCCAATGAGGACGAGAGGGTGTGTCTTTTGGAATGACGTCACACCTGTTACAGGTAGCGAGGACATGTTTGACTTTGCTCTTTAAGACAGATACTGGTCATATGTTATATAAACAAAACATACTTATCTCCCTGTCACAATCAGAAGCTTAATTTGACCTTTAACTATCTTTTACGATGTCCATGACTTACGTTTCAGAGTCTTGTTTTAAATTCTTTTCTGCTACATAGCTGGTTGTCACAAAGGCCTTGAAATGAAAATGTAACTGATAGGAAATGACGGTAAACTGGCTAGGATCTAAAATTCCATTAAATATATTCAAAACCGTGGTACGGGCCAAAACTTGAGGGGGTTAAAGTGATGTTGTGATCTGACGGGTTCATCATTTTGGGTGGAATGAGCTATCTCGCTAAGGTTCCTGCCACATATGTGAGCTTAAGGAATTAGCCCGGAAAACAGGGAGTACTGACAGCAAGAAGGTGGAGAAGCAGATAAGGCTTCAGTAATGTAGTTTGGAGGTAATCCATTTTGGGTTTTTAAAGCAAGCTACAGAACTGAGAATTTTACCCAGGGACTGCGCTGTGGGGAGCTTGCGAGGGTGGCTAAAAAGGGGAATGGTACGCACTGAGATGGCTGGCTTAGCTGGAAGCTACCCGGAGGGTGCGTTAACGCACTGGTGAGGCCGTGTTTAGATCCATCAGCAAGAGAGGTGTCAAAATGTTTAGTCAATTTCAGGAGAGACGCTCATAGCCTTGGCTTTTATCCACTTTCACTGGGGTTTGGGGGGAGAAAAAAAGTGGCAGCAGCCAAAGGAAGAGGCACAGACATTTAGTGCCGAACATGCAGGTGTAGGGAGCGTCGCGACGCTCCACATTTTAGCGCCACGCTAACCACGCTGCTGCGATACAGAACAAGCTTTGTGTTTTGATTCGGATGGGTTTGCGCGATATGACTCTCTCATCTTTTTCAATTTTTAGGGCATATATGGATATTTTTGTAATAAATTCTCATACTGTTTGTATCACTGCCTTCCACATTTTCACAGTTCATAGATCGCCAATATGGTTTCTGCCATGTATACATGTCCATGTCTCTAATGCTTAAACTGCAACCACACACACACACGCACACACACACACACACACACACACATGTGCTATTCAAACGTCTTAGGCAGCCAAAGAAAATTATGTTTGAAAGATCTTCATGTTGGTGTTACAGTTATGCAATTTCAATTAATGTAACTAGCCATTTCAAAACCTCTGCTAAAGTCACCCCAGTACTTGTCACACCCATCCAGTGCACCCATGTATTTTTGAACTCTACCACTAACACGCCTCGTATAGCTGATCAATATCTCATTGACTTTTTAAAACTAATTAGGTAATTAAATGAGCTGGTGATGAGATTTCATAAATGCATGCAGTGGCTGAAACGCCCTCTTAGGGCAGATTTGGGAACTGAAGAGGTGTTCATTTAGCCCAGGGCTGGCCAACCCTGCTCCTGGAGAGCCACAGCCCTGCAGAGCTTAGGCGCAGCCTGAATTTAACACACCTGATACTGATAACCAGGCTGTGCCTAAGCTCTGCAGGGCTGTGGCTCTCCAGAAGCAGGGTTGGCCAGCCCTGATCTAGCCATCTAACTCAATGTCAGTAACATTTTGGAGAACAGAAGGAATTTTTACTAGTTTTTATTGTGATACTCCCAATTTGCATATATTGTAAATATTATTGAGTTTTTTCTTCTGAGGAAATGTACACCTACATTAATAGAATTTCTTTTGACTTTTGACATTTGCACAGTACTGTATATCCTCACCCTATACATTTTGTCATATAGATTGATACTTGTTCACTATCTACTTGAAGTTTGTGATTAGCATGTCAGACATGTCACATTACATCTCATTATTTTACCTGATTGCTTGTCCGATTGCTTGTACTGAGTTTTGCGATGACGTCTATTTCCTGTGCTACGTGCCAGTCTTGACACTGAACTGAAATTGGTTTTTCATCTGTTGGGGAACACTTTCTGCATCCTGATGAGGCCTCAAATCCAACTCACCGAGTCTATTCCCCGCTGGATCATTTTTCATATGGCGCAATGTAAAGTAGGCACAAAAAAGAAATAAAAGCTTAAAGAAACACTAATCGTCCTTTAGAAGCGTGCAAATCTCGGGCTTGTGCTTGATGCCTGCTCCCGTTTATGAGAGGTTTACTTTGAAGCTGCAGAGTGCAGAAAGGCGACTGCTTTATTTATCTCAAAGCCAATGTCTGTATGTGCACAGGAAGTATAGGTGTTGTCTTATTTACCAATTTCCCACTTTTGGGCACACACACATACACACACACACACACACACACAGAAATTAAATGACTATGTATTTTTAACAGCAGCCTTCCTATCTGGCCTCATTTTGAAGCCAGATTTGAGTCTTCTCGGAGCTGAATGCTAGCTAATTATTTTTTGTTATCTTCCACTATGGCTGGCGGCGC
>JAODKM010000016.1:10097951-10119145 GCA_026780845.1 Petrocephalus sullivani | reverse complement strand
GCAAAGGCAGCAGAGATAAAGGCTTTTTGCAGGGAAGCAGCTGGTGTTTCACCCTAAATGTTGGCCTCTACTCTCATCAACGTGCCTCTGAAGACAGTGGAGTAATATTTCCCCTCTGCCCCCCTCCCAAATAAATAAATAAACAAACAGACAAAAAAATAAATACCCAGTGTCTCCACATTGATGAAGAGTTTCGTTTTATCGTTCATTAAATATCTTTAGGAGCAGTTAGCATCAGCCAGGGACTGCAACCTTACACATGGCTGTAAATACAATCCTCTCCCATGTGTCCTTTTAGCGTGCTTTTGATGTCACTCAACAAAGCATGTAGGGACAGTGGGAACTATGGCTGGGCAGTTAAACTTTAGTGATAATTATTGTGATATGACTGTCCTCGATACTGATGATAAATGCTCGGTGCAAATTTGATGTCAGGACCGGCGATGGATCACATGCTCAGACACAGCGGTGAAAATGGGGAATTTATTGAAGAAATAAGAAAATGTAATGGGTCAGGTAGGCAGACAATAGATTAAACCTCCAAAACAACAGGGCAAATCACCAGGGGAGCTGGTATGTCCAAAGCAACTCGTTCAATAAAGGTAATCCTGTGAAATCCATGAAGAAAGTAAACTAAAATTCAGTCCATGAGAAATAATGCACTGAGAATTAAGAAACGAAAGGCAGAATGCCAGCGGTGGGGTAATAATGGCCAAGATAATGCTTCATATACCATTTGTGATATATTTTGAGCCCACACTGTGCTTTTGGTCTCCTTTTTGGCATGCTTCTGAGAGGTCTATGTAGTGGGGTCCGAAAATAGAGCAAATTGCTGTGGAAGCATCATTTGAGCCATCATTACTGTTTGGCAAGTGAAGGATGATAAAGAATCCTTTATAGCTACTATTTACCATCTGCTTTCTTCACTTTTAACTCAGGAGTAAAAATCAGGCTTTAAACTGGAGAGAAATAATAATTCGACATTCATCGTGATAATTATCGACATTGGCAGTCATGGCATTTTTTTTCATGATAACATTTTTAGACCATGTCGCCCAGCTTTAGTGGGAACTATCATATGCCATCAATGATAAAAATTAGTAATATCTGAGATAAAATGAGCAAGGTGGCCCAAAGTATTGTTCTTTTCTTGTTTCGTTTCTATATAAAATTATGGTTACTTTAATATGAGTAGGACATGGCTGTATTTGTAGTTGAGACAGTTTTACAACATGTCTGGTAAACAAGGAAGGAGTGGTGAGCCAGGATTTGTGTGTTCTGAGTCAGAGCATATAAATTCCATAGATATAATCTCACATCAATACATTTACTGCAGCAAACATGACTTTGCACTGCAAGTTCATTGCAAGCTAAACATCATACTTCTGCTTGATGCTGTGTAGGGTTCTTTGTGGGGCTTCAGCCACTGCAATCATTCAAGGTCTTTCTAACTCCCACTTGACAATTATTCATCTGTAAAGCAGCCTGTCCAGGAGCGAACAGGCCTTAAGGAGGGGTTCTCCCTGAATTGGTCCTGACTCCATCACGGACCACTCACATGTACACTAGCAATATCCAAACCAATCTAATCTCCATAGTCTGCTGGTTACCTGAACTTTGCTTCTTATGAAGTGAGATTGATGTAATCCTCATTAGTACTGAGACTCTCCAGAACCTTCTGATATTTTATTACGGTGCTGGTTCAAACAAACATGGTGGTCGCAGCTAGATTGCTTGTGAAAGGGCTATAGAAAGAGCAAACATGGAGTGCAGTTAAACGGTGAACAGGCATACGTTGTCTTTATTAAAATTACAATTTATGGTGATGAGGTGGAAAATTATAATTCAGAGAAAAAACATTAATAATTTTATATTTCCAAAGATAATTATGAGTTAATGTCAGCATTGAAGAAGATGACCAAGTCTGGTTCCTTCAGTGATTTCATTAATGAGATCAGTGACTGGGTCGACTATATCAACTGCTGTTTTGCAGCAAAATACACACAAGAGGATTAAAAACAAGAAGCTCTCCTGTCTCCTGAGTATCTGTGGGACTAAACCCAGAATTTAGTCACACTGCTGAGAAGTAGAGACATGGGATTCAAGGTGGAGAAGATGTGCACAAGATGCCCCCACAAAAAAACGTAATGTTAGGGTTAGCATTCGCTTTGAATGCCGCAAAGACACATCTAAAATCGGAACGCTGTTGTGCAATTATACACATTAGTTTTTGGCAGATTTATTCTTAAATCAAAGAAAAGAGAAGCAAATGGATCACTGCAATCCCAAGAAACAACTGGAATCCAGACTCCGAAACATGGATTCGTGATTGTCATTTCTAGTCAAATAAAATTTAAATATTTCCTCAAACCTGTTCACATATGACCAGAATATCCATTGGTGTCCTCGTTACTTTAATTTTGTCAATAAACGCCTTCAGGCTTCACTTTGTGTACTTTCCAGGCATCAAAATCAGGTACATAATTCAATTTCAATTCAATTAGATTTCAATTGAAAATGCTTAATTGTCATTCCTATACAACAAAACACTCTGCAACGTAATTGAATGAAATGTGTTTCCTTGGATCCAAAGAAATTGAGGGCGATAAAAGTAAGCTGAAAGAATGGAATTAAAAGTAGTTTAATAATAAAAATAGAAATAGTAATAATAAAAGAGCATACTGAAGATAAAAAATATAGCAGTTTTAAAATACAAATAGAAAGTGGCAGGAAAGTGAGAGTGCAGTCTGTGCCCAATGGCGTGCTAAATGGGGAGGGTGTGCGTAGTGCATATATAAATGTCAGGGAACCTGATGCCTGGCCACATATCAATGTCCATGGACCACTGGTCCTTTGGGAAGTTTCACGGATTCCCTGTTGAGTCCTACTGCTTTTTAAAGTTACCCGTACAAGCCAAATGTTCCAGTGGATACGTTTTTCATTTTAGTACTAGGAACACAGAGACTTTGGAGCTGTTATGGAGGATACACTGTGTGACCAGTTACTTCTAAAAGCCAATGGGACTGGGCAGTCAAGCACAGTCCGTTGGTTCTGAAAGGGTCAAATGAACATGTAGTTAACGTCAGTTGAATGTTACTGTTGTGGGGGGTCATATTTAGCTAATGACTTTAGTTTCGATGACACTGAATTCCATGCATGTCAAAAAAAGCGAAATAGTGCTGAAGCCCTAAGAGGGCAATTTGAAAACAAAATCTAAATCACATTTCCATCACATACTATACAGTGTGAGAAGCAGGAATACAGATATACAGGAGGACGGGTAACCACCCACGAGCTTCCTGCTGAGCCCATCGCTGCATGTTGATGGAAAAGAATTGAGTATGGAGGTAGACTCGGGCACCTCCGCTTTAGCGATAAGCCAGGAAACACAGGAGAAAGTGTGGCCTGCACTCCTGCACTTAAAGAGATTAATGTCAGCCTGACAACCTACACAGGGGAGTGCATTCCACTTCTTGGACTCATTGAGGAGGACAATGTACACCAAAGCCAGGAAGAACGAGCAGAGCTTCTAGTAACAGAAGGAGAAAAGACAGTGTGCTGGGCCAGGTTATACTTGCGCAAATGAAACTGAGCTGAGGAGAGATTAAGCACGTGACAGTGACATTCTAGCAGCTGGACTTGGAGGTCGTGGAGCTAAAGTGGAGGTGGAGATGAAGTTATGTGTAGGTCCTCAAGCACAGCTCTGCTTTTTCAAACTGTGCACGGTGCCATATGTCAAGAAGGTCAAGGTGGAAACTGACCTAAAAATGCTGCAGCAATTGTGCTGGTCTTAAAAGAAGATGACTCACTATGTATATGTGGGAATTTAAACTGACAATAAAGCAAGCCCCCAAGCTCAATGTGTATCCTCTGTCAGGGATGCTACATTGGCAAGTGAAAAAACATTCACAAGGCTGTATATGAGTCGCAGATGACGGCAGCTGCTGCTCGACTAGGTTTCCCAACAGCATGTGACTGCAAACACACTTAACGGCCCATTCACGTAGAACCTCCTCAGTTTACCTTTCCGGCGTCTCATCGGGAATCTGGAGCAAAATCTCCATAAATAATAGCCTACCTAGACAATGTTTTGGTCAGAGGTAACACAGAAGAGCATCTGTAGAACCTTGAAGAAGTGATGAAGAGTATATCAGGTTCTGTTCGAGGTGTAGTAGGTATGTTTTTCAAGCTCCAAGTGTCACCTACTGTACCTCGGCTACCGGATTTAAGCTTTCTAACCTGTCTCCAGTAGCTGAGCTTCTGGGTTCAGTAAACTACCATGGTAAAGTTCTTACCTGATCTCTCCACTGTACTGGAACCCCTTTATCGACCACTTCGCAATGGGAACACGTGGAGGCGGCCCGAGAAACTCAGCTCAGCAGAAGGCATCTCAGCAGGTGAAGAATCTGTCGCATTCAGGTGTTATTGCTATACTTTGATCCAGACAAACCGATCATACTATCATGTGTGGCATTACCTGATGCCATTCAGACTGTTTTTCCCACAGCAGGTAAGATGGATCAGCAAAGCACATTGGGTATGAGTCATGCACACTCACAACACTGGAACCGGGGGACTTAAGAAAAAGACGGGCCAGATGGAGTTTCTGCAGCCAAGCTTTTCCTCGTGCTACCTATATATCTTTCTATTATCTATACAGGCCGTAAACCACAAATGGGTCTGTTTAGTGAGTCAAAGAGCATCTCCCCCATGTCCTCAGCTAGGATTCGGCATTGGGCATTGCCCTCATCAGCTTTCTAAGCTAGTCTATAAGGCAGGGAGTGAAAGTGCTTAGGTTAGCGTGCTTAGCTATCTTCCCTCTCCCAGAGATGCCAAGAACAATGTGCCCACCTGAAGGAACTGCATCTGTGCTGGACAGACCATCTAGTTCTGGTGTTGTCACAGCTTAAGATAAATGCGTTATAAGTCTGGCCTGTGACAGTTAAGTAGGACAGTTAAGTGTCAGCGGGAGCTGTATTTGCCTGCATCCTGTGGGGATCCAAGCAAGTTGTTTCACCCCTAAGGTGTGCACCAGTCATGGAAGAGTTTTGTGAAGCCCATGCTGGGGTTCCCAGGATGAAATGCCTTATCAGGTCATTTGTTGGTGGGCTTGTCTGGACCAGACATTATAAGAGAAGGGAAAGGCTCACTGTGACAAAGTCACCAGAAGAGGCTTACATCTGATCCAGTCCATCTATGGGTATAGTTGGGTCATCCTTAGTTCTGCTTCCACTTGGATTTTGTGGGTCTGTTTGTAAGATACATGCTTCTAGTACTAGTGTGAAATGCAACTGTCTCACACACACACACACACACACACACACATATATACCTGTATATATATATATATATAATTACATATTTTTTCCGATACATGGCTTACCCGACATTATTGTAACTGACAATGGGCAAACTTTCACTAGTGAAATTTTCCAGGGTTTCATCGAGAAAAATGGAATGTGTCATTTTCGCACTGCACTCTAGCACTCTGTCTCTAATGGCTTGGCAGAACATGTAGGTGAAACTTTTAAAGTGGGACTGAGGTAGATGATAGGGCACTCCCTCTCATCTAAGCTTTCCTTTCCCTATATCGAATCAATCTTCAAACAATGACAGGGCTTTACCCTGCAGAGATGTTATACTGCGGACCACCGTGCTATGGAGAGACTTTTCAAGTCCAGGTGTATGTATATCAAACACCTTGGCTCCTAGAAATCATTCTCAGGCAGAATGGTCCGATATAATTCGTGGTCAATCATATGAATGTTCACCATGACACTGGGGAATGGACCTGAGAGTGTTTCACAAGAGCATCTCTATGGACTGGGTTTCTGTGTTAATATTACTGGAGTACTCAGAAGGATCTTCTGTACCAAAGGCTCCAGCTGCTCATCCGTAGACATGGCTGGAGTACTTTGGAGATAAAAGCAGCAACACAGACCTCCGGATTACACTGACAATTGAACTAAAAAGAAAGATGTCATTATCTACTTTTAGTTGAACGTATGTGTTGGGTTGAATGTATGTATTGGAATCAGCTGGAGTCAACTGGATCAAATATTTACACAGTAGTGGCAATATCTGGAGGTCATCTCTGTCCAGGCCTATTTACAAGATGCATCTTTGTAATGTTCTATGAGAGGTAAAATGCTTGTTTTTCTGAATGTCGTTTATTAACTGTTTGCACCTAAAAGGTGGGGGGGGGGGGGGCAACACACTGATCTATAGGTGCAGGAAGACGTTTTCAGCGTAGTGCTGAATTACAGGAACAACCAAAACACTCTACTGAAGATCTTTTGTATCATCGGTAGCAAATGCCAGCTAACAACAGTAGTCTTTTTGGGGAAAAAGTCGGTGCTGAGCTCTTGCATGACAAATAATGTAGCCCTGTTTTTTTTTGCCGAAGCACTACTTGCAGCACTACTGTACCGAACCCCGTAAAACCAGCTGAAGAGGGAACGTTTGTGTGGAGTCTTCATTAAAGTTACAAGAGTGGTGGGATTAAACCCTGGGGATATAAAACTCCATGTTAGGACACTGAGCTATTGAGTTTGTTAGCCGTACTTTGAAGTAACATTTTTGCACTTCTTTTATTGGCAGTAAAAAGTGTGAGCAGCATTTCTTGTTAAGCACCATTCCCACGGACTCTAACAGTGTATTTTGTCAGTTTAATTTCCAACCTTCCTGATTCCATGATGCTATCCTGTTATGTCCTTAAAAATCAGATGTTTTCAAGCTTGGAGTAGAGCAATCCAATCTGCATTCATTTTATATTTAACTTTGTATTCAGAATTTTGGTCTCTTAGGTTTTTCACATACATACTTTACATGCTTTTCTGACACTTTTTCCCCTCTGACATTCCGACTTTTTATACAATCTGCATTTTTACATAATCACACTACGAACACAGTGATTAATATGATCGAACGCGTCTTTCCTGACATCACTCTCATTTGGTTCAACCACAAACAGTTTGTGCATCTCCTTTTAATGAAGAGTTGCATCTGAAAATGGCGCATAATTGCCAAGAGTCAATGTCGCCTAATGGCGCTTGAATCGACTTAATTACCAAACACTCTGAACCAACAAAACAGAAATGTTAATTACAGAGCAATCATACTCATAGGATTCGCTTGGCATCTTCTGATGAAAGGTGAGCAAATTGGAGGCCAGATATAGCTAGAAGTGCAGTGTTTTTAACTAACTTTCTTCTCTGATCGAAACTTTAGTACAAAGTACTGATGATCCAAGTAAACTCCAAGCAGAACATGCACTTTTTGCCCAATCTGCAGTGTCATCAACATTCAATGCAGCCGATAATGTTCTGCTATAATAAGTTATACCTGCTATAATAAGTTATATGTGTAAATTATATCAACAGAAGCTGCCTTTTCAAAGTTATGGAAGATTGATGTTTTGGTGTTGTGAAAGAGGAACCGGCTTTGTCTGCATGGATGTCTGTCGAGTGGGCGGCCAAAATCTCTGGCCATACCTACCTCAGTTCAAAGTACAAATCTCAGTGTTGTTTATTCTTGGAGGCTGCACTGAATATGAAGTTCAACCATTTGATGTCAACTGAATCAAATGTATATAATGGCATAATCTGTTTGTGAACGTTATAAGGCTTTGTAAGCAAGCAACATGAATACACAGAGGTTTGTTTGCAGGGCAAGCTGCATACACGGTACAAGGACATCGCTCCTGATGCACAGCCCAGCCCACCTGCTGTAAGGGGTCAGCTCTTCACCAGCCCCCCATGACAGGAGCCATGGTGCCATTTTCAATCCCAACTGATCCATCACCTCCCACAGACTCGTTTTTGCATAACGCATAACCGGAGACCACTTCAGAAAAAAAAAAAAATTAAGAGTAGCTTTTCACATTCAAAATAGCCTGAATTATTAAATTATTAAATGAAGTGCAATATGGAAGCTGTAAATCTGTTTCTCTGTTATGTTAGCAGGGTTTTATGCGACAGTACAAATAAAATTCTATTGAAGTATGCAAATTTCTATATACACAAACAAATGCATTTTTGCAAACCGCATTTCTGATTGATTTTTATTGATCATGAGGTATAGCAGATTTGCAGTTAGCATGGGGTATTTATATATATCATTATAAGAAATCTGAATATTAATTACAATTATCCTGCAGATGCAGTCTATCATCGTGCAGTAGCCGAAGCCGGTTAGGTGCAACTGATTGAGAAAGGCGAGACCTGCAGCCTTAGCTACTACTGTCTATGCGAGGAAAATGACAATAGCATATAATAAACCATTTTAATTTATTCAGCTACCCACAAGACAGAGACACCAGTAGCAACAACAAAAAAGTAATTGAAATCGTGGCGTGAAATTACACAATCAAAGGATTGACATTAGACAGCAGACATAGTCTTACGTGCATTAAATAGCTTAAAACTTAAACGACATGATGCCATCGAATGCTGCCTTCGGTTTAAGTTGCTTCTAACAATGCTTGGGCAGTACTGTGGAGGGGGGGGTAGGCTTGGGGGGTGGGGGGCACAAATCTGGCGAAATCCAAAACAGTTTCTGGACTGTGCTTTTCATATTTACGGTTACTGTAACGCTGTCTTCTCATTCACACATTGGGCACCATTTTGACGATCTGATGCAAAGCACCATTTATGGGCGTGTCCAAATCCATTCCGCTATTTTGACGGCGGAAAAAAAAACAGACTTTGTGCCCGCACAAGGTGCAAAAAGAGGTGTGATATGGGCGTAACATGGAATAAACCAATCAGAATGGCGCTTCAACTTACCTTTAAAATGCAAGGGTGCGTGGGCTATGGCAGATTGCTATTATATGGGTGTGTTTATCTGGAAAACCAGATAGGCTTTAAGCCGAGGAAATGGACCAGTGTTCTACATACAGTGGAATGTGCTTATAGTGATCACATTTATAGTGATCAACTGCTTATATGGATCAAAACGCTTGGGACAGAATCATTTGTGTGCAAATACTGTTTAAATAATTAGCTTATAGTAATCAAGTAGTTTGCGTATCGTGTTCATTTTGGTTTTTTAGCTCCTACAACACCTCATTTAAATATGACCACTCCTATGAGCGGGAAACATGTGCGCAGTCATTTGCTATTTTGAAAACGTGCGTACTTGGTAGGAAAATGAGCAATGCGCTGGTATGAAACTAGCAAAGCCACTTTTTTTTTTACTATTTTACTTCCTGCATAGTTTCAGCCATTTCTGCTAACTCAATTATTTTACGGCAGTCAGCAACACATCCTGTATTCTATGTTAAGCAACAAAAAATTTGTTTGTTGGATATGTAAGTATTTTTAAATGATGTTCGACCCTAGTTGATATACCAAAATTTGGCAAACAATTTAATGACCATAGCCTTTTCAGGAAGCTTCACTGTAAAAAGTATTGCAGAGCAGGGTTTTTATTTTGTAGAGTCTAAATGACAATTGGCCATTGAAATTGCAATACATTTTGTAGTGGTTAAATGGTGGATAGATGCAAAATAAAGATTCACAAACATTAAAATCAGAAACATTACATAACACATGTAACAATTAAACCACAAGTAAATGAGAAATGGGTCACTTTAATGTACAGTATGTGCAGGTGCGTATGTGAATATATATATATATATATATACACACACACACATATATATGCACATAGATCCTTAAACGTGCTTCTGGTAAAACCACCTTTATTCATGGTGTTGTATAACAGCCTGCTTTGGGTTATATGTGTCATTATACATTAGAGTCCTTCCAGGCTTCCCCTTGCAGATGGTAACACGGCAAGGGAGAAGTGTACTGTTGAGCATGACTGAAGCCTTGTTTATGATGCTCCAATTTGTGGCATGTGCTTGTTTTTAATGAGAGATCATGACCATTGTCCGTTTTCCTTCTGCCTTAGTCAAAACACAAACTGTGTTATGTGCTATCGTTATAACATGCTTTGTCTATCACTTTATTAGGTGCCACTTGTTGGTGGGGACAGGGAGCATCTATTTTCCACCTCCATGTTTAAAAATAATTCTTCCATAGGTTTGAGGGAAGGAGAATATTCTTGATGGAATCACGTTCTCATATTGCTTAATTGTGACGAAAGATTTGTCCCATATGATTATGTATATAACAGTTTCACCTTCCTAGGTTACTGGCTGTATCCCCCATAGAATCCTTATCGGAGGACAGCACACAGTGACATTCTCTCCCCTGTCCCCTAGAAGCTGGACTCTAGCTGTCTGACCTGTCTTGATATAATCTTCTGCATTTGGTCAGGTTGCATGTAATTCCATCCCAGAATGATTTTGTGCTGATTCCCTGCCACCTCCAGCCACATGATTTTCTAGACAGAGAGCCAACAAACAAGGAACCTCAGGTAACACAGTGGAGCATAAACATTTTCAGCATTTTCGCAGAATGTCAAGGTTTTTAAGAAGTGAGTGAATACAAAGTGAAACTATACTTCAGCACTGACTTTCTAGCATGATGGTATGCGGAGTGTATGGTGCATATTTATGATGCTTATGAGGTCCCAAACCACAAAGATCCTCTCTCTTAGTCTGTACTCGATATATAGGCATGGTCCTGTACTGTATGTCAGTTCTGTGGAAATCCTTTAAAGTGGAAACTAAAAGCACCCTAACAGCCTCCTGCAGTGTTTGCAATGCCATCCTTGCGAGAGGAGGCAACATGAGAGCTTCGCTTAATACAACAAATATACACCTGCATGAACATCTTAAGAAGAAATACTGTAGAATCCTGAAGAGAAGAAGTGTTTATGAAAAGATTGGGACTATATTGGCAGATATAAGTATTGAATGGATCAGGTGAGCGTACCAAAAAAGTGAATCTGGACATCCCTAGTTAGGAAACAGTTTATTTTAAAAGTAGGCCACGTTTCTTCAGGAAACTAGCCTAAATCTTTTATGCCTTCACTATTTGAACAGAGCATTCTATACCAAATAAGTAGTTTGGCTGATGAGCTTGCCACAGAAGAAGTCTTATGCATAATGAGAGAAAGCATTCGTGACAAAGTATAATTCATTTAGGTCTACTGTGACTTGACGCAATGGTAACCCTAAAATTCCATTAGTGCAGCAGCAATACTACAGGTGCCTTAACATTTACAGCCGGCAACAAGCTGGCCTAAAATGCACTTAAGCCACAAATACTTTATGAGAGACCAGGGAAGTTGAGACCTTAAGTATTGTGACATTGCTGTTATGCTTTAGTTTGGTTCTAAGGCATCAAATTCTGCAGAATGCCAAGAAGACCTTTAATGTGACGTGCTGATATGAACCTATGGTAGACCAACTGCAGGGGTAGAATTACTTCAATGAAATTTTATGGAAATAATTCATCAAAATGGCGAACCAGTATATATGATACTATTTATCAGGTCGGACGTCAAACCAGCACTAGCAAAGTCTATAGAGGAATAGCCATGATTATTACAAACAAGTCTGAGTCTTGTTTGTATACTTTTTGCTATATTGTCCATTTTTATTCAGTGATGACAGTAATAAGTTACAGGAAAGAAAGTTAAAAAACATTCAAATCAAAATGGATTTGAAGCAGATGGCGAAGTATTACAATGAAAAATGATCAAAGATAGACTTTCTCTCAGCCTCAGTCAGGACAGAAAAAAAATGTATCGGTGTCTCAGTCTGGCTTTAGATATGTTGTACCTGTCATGATTTGTCACAAGAGTGACGCTTATAAACTTTAAATGACCTGTTCCAGACCACGACCAGACAAAATTGTCTCAAATGACGAAAACAAAAACAAGCTAATGGAAGTCAAGGCTTTGAATCGAGAAGAGACCGCACCTACTGTAACTGAAAATAAGAAGGCGAATTCCTTAAGTTCACAAGTTCATGTCATAAAAAAGCAAGACAAGAACATCCAAATACAGTGAATTCAGCTGTTCTTCACCGAAATTCCTTCAACCGCACAAATCCCTCATTGTGCTACTGCTTTTGCTAAAACATTTAAATCGCACCATCCATAAGAAAGAAAGGTTTAGACCATTTGGTTAAGCATCATTAGCAATAAATGTCAATAAACGTTAATAAACGTCAGTATATATAGGCATGGCTAAATAGCCATGTTTTCATAAAAAAAGATATATGGTATTTTTATATCTAAAGCTGCAAACAAGCTTGCTATAGAGTGGCTATTGTGCAGGATGTGAGTGGCTATTCATAATAATTCGTTTAAAAGGTTAATAAACTGTCATTCTGTGGTCAATGTGTGCCGACCTACTGCGTAGACCGAGATCTCACCGGTTCTCGTCAGTGCTCGCTTCAAGGTTTCAGCTGCATCCAATTACATTCATCATTACCGAGGCTTAGTCACAGACTGAGTGACTTTGTCCTCTGGTGATTCGGGGACTTTTTGAAGCTGCACTAAACCACAGGACAGGGAGAATCATGTCGTAGAAAAGACCTGTTGTTCCAGGCAAAGTTTTGGCTTGGAATGAATTACAATTCAGAGGAAGTCACGGAATGGATGTGAAAAGTTGGGTTCATTGTGCTTTGTCTTCAAGGCCTCATGCTGACATTCGATATGGTAGAAGAACCTTCTTTTGCATATGTATTATAACACATAATAACATGCCAATCAAGCTGTTATGGTTAAGTTCAATTTTGACAGTCTGAAGAATGCACATTAGTACAACAAGTAACAACGCTACTCTTGTACGAAAGCGAACATACATTTATGACAAACCATAAACTTTATTAGTACCCCTTTTAAAACCATGTTCCATGTGTTTAAAATTTACTGTCAATATACTTAAAAAGACAACAAAATCCTTGAACTTTTACAGATTAATTATGAATATCACGCTTATTTACATTTTCAGTAATGTTCATTGCCAGAGTCACAATTTCATTTACAATTACTTTTACTGTGTCGGGACATTTGTTCTCATTAAAGACTGGAAATAGGACTGCGTGAATAGTAAAAAGCCATTGTGAATTTTTCCGCAAGCCATGTGCTGCACTGATGTAGCCTGCTTCATAATTTCCCCCAGATTTAACTAGTGTGGTGATCGACCCCCCCGGCAGTGATCTGTCGGAAGCCGTAATGTACAGCAATGACACTCAGTCGTCATTCAGAGGAAACGGCCGCTGGAGACTTATCCTGACACTACAGAGGGATAACAGGCAGGAAGAGACTGACATATGTCAAGGGGAGCGCCGTCCAGGATATGTCAGTGTGCGACGACCCGTTATTGAGTGACATTTGGAATTTGATTAGTGCAACACACTTAGGAGGAAATGAATGCCTATACCACATTAGGACACGGAATGTGTGACGCGATCCGAGAACAGTGTGTTTATGTTTGTCTAATCTCGCACTACTGACTACACCCAGGGCTTTTCTGTCTGCCCTGTCCATGTGCTGAAATGTAGCATGCAGAGAATCCAGTGTGACTCTCCTTATCTGCTATGCATGTGCATGCTACTGTAGGATTAGCCAAGGCCTTGACTTTATTGCCCTAGCCAGCAATGTTGTAATTCCACAGGCCATTTGATTGTTGTTTCTTTCTTGCTAGTTTCACTTTTTTGTGCACTTCTCAAAGAAGGTGACATGAAAACTAGTGTTTGAAAGGCTTTGAAAGGCCTCCCCAGTGGGGCACAGGGTTAGGCTGTGATCAGTAATATATATCCTACATCGAGGCCCTTCTGTTCCTATGGTGCATTAGTGTGTGACAAGAGGGCGTGGCCAGTATTTCCACTTGTCGGGAACCGTGGGTGGAAAATGGCAAATAGAGCTATTCCGCCAACCATGTTGCTTGGCTTGTTGAAGCTTGCAGGGCGACAAGTGGGTGGCAGACAGGATCCACGTGATAGAAGCTGTATGCTAATCTTCACACCTGCGTCGTTGACATGGGTGTTTTTGTGGTGCGAGGGAGACCTGTAATGAAACTGAGCTTTCCAAGTTGAGTGAAAATGGAGGTGATGGGAGAGGGGTGGCAAAGTTTTTGCATGTAGGTCCTGTAATTATTAAAAAAAATCAGGCTTCGAGGTACGGTTATAGAACCCACCATGTGAACGAAGTGCCACGATGTGGCTTACTTTGCATTTCTATTGAATAATATACGTTCTGTCATGTTTCTGCCTATTTTAGCTTCCTGTCTGAGGCGGAATCTTCAGGCTAATGAGAATAGTAGCTTTATAATTACTGATATTTGTGTCATGCAGGGTTTCATCTGTCGTGATCACCTTCACGGTACTGTTCTGCTGCATTGGAGTTTTACTTAGACAAACATTCTGAGGGCAGAACTTCAGTATTTCTCTGAACCAATCATTTTTTTTGTTTTGCCCTCAGATGATGTTTAAGTAAAACTCCCATGAGCATTTCGAGGACGACATTCTAAATGTCCTTTAATGCACAAAACGTTGCCTTTTTCTAAGTGGGACATGTCACCTTGCATGTACAGTCATTCTTTTCCTTTTCTGTGATGGTGCCGATATACAGTGCCTGTAAGGAGAGTGTCTGTCCCATTATTTAGCAGTTTCAGTCGGCTGCAGTTGCATGCAGTTTTTCTAACTAATGTGAGTAGCCTGAGTAGAGCCTAGTGACAGTCGTGGGGCAGACGGCACGATGGGCAAGCAGTTTTGTTTTCTTGTTTCGCCTCAAACTTGTGAAATTGGGTAGTGATCCCAGAAAATCGAATTCGGCCAGTGAAAGATGCAGGGCTGAGAAGGTTGATTTTACATTCCTAGTAACCAATAGATAGAAAATAGCAGCCCATATTTGCAGGACATCATGGTCAAGCAGGCTAACCATACATTGGAGAACGATAGACAGAGGGAACTAATCAAACTAAAAAATTGCTGAGGATGCCATGACATCAAGCCCCCTGAGTTTTTAAGCATTTGTTCTGATCTAAAGTGGTATATAAATAGCGTCTGTATACTTGTATGAGGGCAAATGAGGTGTTTGGAACTTGTTCACCTTTGGTCTCATTTACTGAAGAGTTTTACCCTAAACCATCACCTCCTATCTGGAGTGATGTATTTGGAAACCACAGGATGCTGGTTTAAGGACTCTGAAAAAGCTTAGGGCAGGACCCTCAGCCGATATGCATAACAATTAATCACTCTGGCCCCATAAATGAGCAAAATTTTAAACTGTTTTGACAAAAGTGTGCTTCTTGGAGTATGTTAAACACATAACAAAGAGGTCATTCTGCCTCTTATTAACCTTCACAGCAGTAGTCCTTGACACTTCCTCTGTAGACTCGCAACTGCCCCATATATTTGTCTTATTCTACCATTAGCCCTGGAACTGTTGCACAGTCCACTCCGGTTCATATTTTAATAATGACAGTTATTTTCTCCTTCAAAGGCTTCCTATCTTTCCAAATATCATTTTGCGAAGCCGACTGGTGACACAACGAGGAAACACCACAGGATATGAGCACGGATTGAATAAGGGGCTTCACATTTGCAGATGGTTAAATGCCGCTTTAATTCCACACAATAAAAACTTTGATGGGTTTTGTAAGCTATTTGTTTTAACAACCCAGCAGTTAAAAATGCAGTGAATAAATTTATTGCCGAATAGTAATTTTTAAACCCCCGGGGAACAGAGAGAAACTGCTGTTGTACAAATGCTACTCGGCGGCAAATGAAATGGCCCTCAACTTAGCATTGATTTCTAATACACATTGTGCCATTAAAAAGTCAAAGATTAAAATATCTGTCTATGAAGCCCCTTTAATGAGTCGCCAGTGTTGCTCTTCATTTGAAGAGGAAGCTGACCTCAAAACTGACGGTAGAGTGATTAAATCTGTCACTGTATCATCTAGCATTGCGTTGCTTGTTCATCACGTTAAGTTTCTACTTCAGTGGTAACTATGGACCATCGTTAGAGTGCAGAGGCTCTGGGAGGTCAGCAACAGTCTAAAGAAATACATGTCTCCTTCCTCAATTGGTTAATTGGTTATGAGTCGCACCTGTGCCTTGTCCACCCTGGTGCTAGTGAGTCATTGTGTGCTATGTTGGTGCTCTGTTCAGTTTCTCGGTCTGGTTCCCATCATGGCACCTGGTACCCCTCGTGGTCTGGTTACTTCGCAAGTGGCTTGTCACCCTCCTTTCCCGACCTGCACATCGCCCCCCTGGAGAAACAGAAGACAGGCAGGCTGGTATGCATAAATTTGAACATGACAGATTTATAATCAGGAATAAAGATGTTTTAAGGCTTTATTTATAAGCAATTGCCTATAGCTGAACTAAAATTCTAATTGCCACTGTATGTCTTTGGGATTATTGTATAAGTAACCACTATGTGGACATTTTCAAAATGCAGAATGATGATCTAGTGTAATGTGCCACCACCAAGGATGTAAGATTCAGGGGGGTGCGTATTTTTCATTAACCCCCTGCCCCCCCGCCCCTGCCAAGTACTTTTTAAACAGCAACTTAAACTGTTGTCAGGCTTGCATGGATATGCATGCATTGAATACATACTGTATCCTTCCAGAGTCTTAGAAACACGTGAGAGAACAGCAGTGCGTAGATGTGCCACGGGATTAGATTTAGAAGTTCCACTAGTGCTATGAACATAGATTTTGAACGAATGGGGAAATTGTGTACGGGTGCGGCAAAGCGATGCAGAGGGAATGCTTTGCAGGTGAGAATTAAACTTCACAGCCCGTTTGTTTTGCACTGTATAAAACAAGCCGGTGGGATTTAAAAAAAAAAAAGAAGCTTTTATTAGAACGTAAAATCCGAGGATTAAAGAGAACCTTTCATTTCCCTGGCTGTTGTTCAGGTACTGCCAAAAGCGCTGGACCAGAAAGTGTAATTCAGGGGTCAAAGTTTGTGACTCAGACGCCGGCACCGTGCATTTCCTCCGTCAGCCTTCTGATTTTTGTTCGCGGTTTCTAAGATGGAAAAGTGTAAAATCCAATCTCAAGGTAATGATAAATTTGTTATTTGCCATTTGCACAAGTACGTTGGAATGCTTGTCTTCGCCGACCCCATCTTGCTCTCCATATCTTGGGGGGGGGTGTCACAGCACAGGGTCAGCCAACATGCAGTGCCTCCAGAGCATTAAGGGCCTAACTCAAGGGCCCACAGGCACGTGACTGTTCTACCAAGGCCAAGGTTCAAACTGGTGATCTTTCAATCACAGGCACAGAGACTTGGCCAGCTCAGCCACTCACTGGCCAAATTTACTTATTCTACGCTTTTCTAAACATTATATAACCTTTATCAACCATAAGTCAATGATAACTCAATTTTTAATAGGACTGTGAACAAAGGTGAATGTTCTTCATTTATAATTTACTAAGTATGTTATAAACACCCCCATAGTAACTAGCAGATACTCATTGTACTTGATGTTTTAAAATTCTATTTCCATAGAAACCAAATCGTATTTGTTATACTGGGTTAGGGCAGGATAATTGAGGTGGGGGGCAGAAATTCTCATCCAAGTGTGTGGAAGTGAAATCTAAACAGTCATGAAACCTGAAATGTTTGTGAAATTAAAGAGGAGGACTGTTGCATGTCAATGGTCTAATGCACTGTTTCCCAGCCCAGTCCTCAGGGACCCACAGACGGTCCATGTTTTTGCTCCCTCCCAGCTCCTGGTAGCGAGCAGAAATGTAGACTGTCTGGCAGGCAGCTGGGCGCAACCAAAGACATGGACTGTCCCAAGGACCGGGCTGGGAAACATTGCTCTAATGTGCTGTTTCCTTCACATATCATCAAAAGATGATGACTTCCATCAGTGCTATTCTTCCAAATATAATACGAAATAAAGCTTACAGAGCTTAGTGTATTTCACCTCTCTTAAATGTATATGATACAGACACATTTCAATTTAAAATACACCTGGATTCAATTGAATTGATCCGAATCTTCTGTAGGAGAGGTCTATTTTCTAAGCAGGGGTTTTGTAACTATAGCATTAACTTTTGAATCATTATGTACAATTAAAGGATATTCAATTCAATTTATTTTTATATAGCGCTTTTCATAACAAATTTGTCCCAAGGCACTTTACTTGGGTGTGTTGGGATACAGCACCATTTATTTAAGAAAGCATAATGCAAAATAAAACAGAGAAGAACAGAGAAAATGGAAGACAAAGAAATGAATTAAAGAGAGAAATAAAGCCAGTTGACAACAGAAGAGAGGAATCAAAAACTCCCAAGTTGAGGAAGAAAACCCCTTGGGGGTCCAAGGTCAACTGGCTGCCCACCCCCCGGGCATGCTAACATCACTGAAAAATAAAGAGAGGGCTTGCTTGCTAAAAGCGAAGTGAGAGCTGTGTTCGGGGGCAAAGCCAAAGTCCATCAATGAATCGGTTCTCCACGCCGGGCCTTTTACAGTGGCAGATTGAAAGCTGCATCCAAAATGTTGTAGGTCGTAAGCCATATCCACAATGTCACTTCTCCACGAGACTGAACCGGGAGTCTGGCTAAACTACAGTTTATCCTAGTCCAAGTGTGTTTCAGATGTACTTAGTTCAAATGTATCAGGGCTTTCCAAAATGGACCCAATGAACTGAACATTACAAGAATTTTCTGTGGGTGAGGGCAGAGGCAGGGCACTTGGTGGCTTGGTCTACGAACAAGAAATTCTTGAAAATGGCTGATGTTTGTGATTATTTTAGTCTAAAATTAGACTAAAATAAGACCCCGGGCTGATCTTTTTCTCTACCCTTTCTGTGGATGTATTCTCGTCCATTTATTTGGGCCTGTATCCTGGTGACTGCTAAGCGCCGTGCGGTTTGTACTGATGAATATCCAACAATGAGCATATGTCTGCTGTCTGTTTCTTACATAAAAATGAAGAAGAAATAGAGTAAAAATAAAAAGAAATGGCATTGTGTATGAATCTGCCTCCCATTGCCATTCTTCACAAATACATTTGAAACGCACTCGGACAAGGATAATCTGTGGCTCAGCCCGACTTAAACATGCAGTGGATTTAACAAGGAAGATTCTTTAGGAATACCAGCTAAGACCCACCCCAACCCCCCAACCCCCCCCACCGACCACCACCCCCAATTACCGGTTGCAAATAACCCTGCAAAACCATTTGAGGTTGAACATGTTCATTACTGGCACAAAAGGCCTGACAAGGACACCATAGGTTTGAATGCTACTGCCATATGGCGTTATTTTAGATTTTAGCCTGATCTACATAGGACATGTTCCTGCAGCAGGTCCTCCCCCACAATCTGGGGTCACAGAGTAAGGGCCTCGGTTTATCTCTGAAGCTCATTACCCTGCCTGCATTCCTTTATTATCGCTATATATATATATATATATATATATATATATTATTATTATTATCGCACCTCTTCTCTCTGCACCCACCGCCCTGTACTCACGTAAAAAAAAAGTCTCTCTGCTGACTACAGTTCTTGCCCCCTGTGACATGTACCTACCTTTCTGAAGAATTAAGAATATTTTAAAGAGTAGTAGGCTTTTTTTTTGGTTTCCCATCCGCTCTTAGCAGACGCACGGACCTCGGATAAGGAGAAGTGAGTCACCGTCATCTGCCTGGGTAATGGCAGCAGAGCCTTTCTCATCTCGGGTTCTGTGTTACGCTGTCCACAGGAGACAACCAGATATAAGGTGATAATGATAAGTCATTCTCCCTGCGTCTGACTGTGCAACAAACAGTAGATAAAGAGGAGCTTCGGCAAATTGATCTACTTTAGCCCATAACTTAAAACGTAGTCATTATTGGCTTTTCGCAATGGCTATAAACAGCTAAGAGCAAACAAAATGGTCAGAGCGATCGATATTTCAATCTGCACATTCAAGCAAAAACATTCAGCCGTGTTAAGCTTGCTGAAGCGTCGTGGTTTCTGGATGGTGGGGTTAGTGTTGCTTTTGGGATTGGAGCTGTGGATCAGTTTAGGGTTGCTGGTCAGATTAAGATCAAGGTTGCAGTTTGGAGCTACAGTTATGGTTAGTATTAGGGTTGCAGCTAGGGTTGAGGTTAGGGCTGGAGTTAGGGTTAGAGTCTTTAAGGTTACTGTTATGGTTGGAGAGTAATAGTGTACATAACCAAAACATTCACAAAATAATATTTGTTAGATACATTTTCAAGAAATTCCTCTATTTGCATGTGTTCTATTGGCTTAATATATCAGATTTTACCTTCTTGTCTTGTTAAAACCTTGAAATTCTGTGCAAGAATTCATTACTACTCATTATACCTTGGATTGTCACTAATTTGAGCTCTAAGACCTTGATTTAAATGTCCTTGGTGTACGTGTTTACTGCTGCAAGGTTAAAAAGATTTGCTCTCTGTGTCTAATTTTGTTTGTTATTTTCAGCATTCCAACAGTAAAAGGGTTACTGTTCAGTCTGACAGCAAATCAAGAACATAGCTCTTAACAATAGATTTCAGCATAACTGAACTGCCTTTTGGGGAACTGAAAGTGGTCTTCTGCTGAACCGTGTGCTTCTACTGAATAAGGTGTTTATGTTGCATAGTGGAACCTAGTATTGATCCAGCCAATTCCTCACCTCAGTGACTGTTCAATGTCTGAGCTGAGCTATCAAAGCCTAGTAAACTGCTCATCCATCTTAATTCTTAAGTTTATGGTTCTTGCTGTTCTTATACACTTGCATATATAAAATGGATGAAAACATATGAATCATAGACATACTCTAGACCAGGGGTGGGCAGTCTTATCTGCAAATGGCCAGTGTGTATGCAGGTTTTTGCTGCAACTCCCTAATTAGATTACTAATTAGAGAACTGATTGGCTGAAGAATTCTCACACCTGGGTTTAAACAGCTGACCTTAGGGTTATCCCGAAAACATGCATGCACACCGGCCCTTTGCGGATAAGATAGCCCACCCTGCCTTAGACTGAGTTTTATATCCAACCACCATTAAATATATTAATTTATATTGAAAAAATGCAGTTGTGATTTTGTAGTGAATCTTCAAGATTAATGTATTGATATAACAGCTATAAGCTACAACGACTAGCTACTGGGACAAACAAATACTTTTTGATTGGAAGAGTGAAGCTGTTCTTGGCATTATGTTGGCCTTATGAAAGTTTGGAAGTTATTTTCCAAAACATTTACAAGCAGACTGAATACAAGAAAAGTTGTTTCATTCAGATCTTCCTTGGAACACGTACAGAGGTAGAGTTTCTGACATCTGCATATCCCATTAGTTTGCTACT
>JAODKM010000016.1:10067405-10082537 GCA_026780845.1 Petrocephalus sullivani | reverse complement strand
AACCCCTCATGAATTATTCTCAATCTGGAAGCCCGGGAGAAACATCAGGGCACGCAATACAGCAGAGAGGCTGTTTCTCATACCAGGAGACCCCACTGTAGTCTGACACTTTTGTATCAATGTACTTTTGAGAGCCCTTGAACCAGCAGAGAGCAGATACCAATGGACAGTTACTGCTGAAATCCTCAAAGTCCCTCTGTGCAATCATCAGCAGTCATAATGTGTTTGGAAAACTTAAAGTTAATTACAGTAGTTCATCAACATGTAATGTTGAATGTTATTCCGTGTGGTTCCATTCCTCAGTTTTCGCACAATATTACTCAGGAGTAAAACTATACTTTTAATGACTGCTTTTCTCAATCTCGCTCCTGCGTTCTTTTTTTTTCTTTAATAAATAATGACTTTGCTTCTCCTGCTTTCACAGAGGAGATAATAAGGCCTGCTTTACCTGCCCTCATTTGAGCGAATCAAGGTGCGTGCCCATGTTTACCAGTGCATGTTTGGTACAGCTAATCCTGCATGCACATACTGTATATACAGTGGCTGCAAGGAGGGGATTATTGCCAAGAGAATTCATTAAATGCGTAATTACATTCAGAAGTTACCTATTCATTGTACGAATTGTTGCCGACAGTAGTGGCATTGTGCGATATCACGGCAAGTTCCTTCATAATAGGTCTTGAAATATGCTTATTTCCGGAATTAAATATGTTGCCCTGGTCGTGTTTATAATTTATACTGCTGCAAAGCTAGTGACAAAGTGGCACTGAAATTGACTTGACTTGCTGATGCAATAATAACAGTTAAAATGGTCAAAATATATTTGCATTACAGTCAACACATGAAAAATGAAAACCTCTCAAGGGATGAAAAAAAATGATTCTTAAGGAGGAACTTTTTTATTGCACAGATTTGATATTTGTGTGCGCGCATGTGGGTGTACGTGTTTGACAGGACAGTCGCAAGAATGCTGACAGTGAACTGTGCGTCTTATCTCAATTTCCTGCAAGAAAGTCATTTAGATAAGGCGTCTAATTTCAAAGGTTACTTTTATTCTGCCGATGGTGGGCGGAGGAGGCAAAAGACGAGGATAATTTCCATTTCTCTCTGCTCCTGAAATCAAACAGGATGCCGTCTTCAGCAGGCCTGATGTTCGCGCACGATTGCCGGTTATCTCCGTGTCGGCTATAGAAGAGTATGAAGCACTCGTCCGTGGCTTCCTCGTACATCTCCGCGGTTGGATGGGCTGCCGGGATTTCCTTGTTTGCTGTAGGTAAATGTGATTAGGGGTTAATTTATAATACTTGTGCTGTATCCTGCTGCATGACGCTTCAAAATCAGGGACTATTTGCATATCCTGCTTTGCAAAAATGAGTCTATAGATCCAGTTCATGCACTTAACATTTCTGTTCTGAATCCATCCATCCCTCCATTTTCTGAAACCGCTTATCCTTGCAGGGGTTCTGGAACCTATCCCGGTAGCTACAGGCATGAGGCGGAGAACAACCCAGGACGGAGGGCCAGCCCATCGCGGGGCACACTCACACACCAGACAACCACTGCACTACCATGCCACCCCTCTGCACTGAATCATTTTAGCTATTCAAACAAGCGTTTCATATGTGATGCCCATGTTCAAAACAGAATTAGTATTCTTGGTCCAGAAATATTTGAAACAACACCAGTCATTTGATGTGTCTTAAGTTACTATTTAGCCTCCTATCTCAGGTACACCGGGGATGATGAAAAGCTGATTTTTGTGTCTTTAATGGTCTGGTATTCTCAATCAATCTTCCTACTTGAATGCCCAGTAAAATGCAATTCCAGTCAGTTTCCACTCTTAGTCAGTGGGATGCCAAAAGGCATAAATCTATCATGTGACTTTTCCAAAGGGCACTTTGGGTGAGAGCACAGCCCAGATAGTCCATGTATGTAGTGCTGGAGCCATTCACGAAGTAATGGTGGCCCTTAATTTGGGGTTTTGTCTGGCTCAAAGGGGATAGTGGTAAATCTCACAGCTTTTACACATTGGCCAAGTGCCTCAGACCACTCTAAAGGTTTTTCAGCCCTGAGCCCAAAGCATTTCCGAATGTTGGGTCTGGCCGGGGTTGTCCGTGGTAACACACACGTACAAGGCACAGGTCCTGAGGCTCTGGTTTGCCTCGCTTATTAACTGTAAATAGGCAAATGCTAATCTAGCCCAATGCCCCTGTGAATCACTGTGTACAAAGCACTCATAGACAAGCTATTACGACACTCAACAAAGCAAGACAAGGGCAGAGATCGCTAGACACTTTAAACCACCTGCCTTTGACACGTATATTAATAGATGGATGGTTGTTTCATATGTGACTCCAGTTGATAATTTAAAGTAAGGGTAAAGAACATTCCTGGAGGAGGGGGGGGGGTCATTTTTTTCCCTTGGATGACAGGCAGTCCATTTTACAACTCCCCAGCGTGTGATTTCAAATCCTTCTTCGAAGCGGGAGTTAAGCCATGAGAAGAGTTATCGGCAAGGTCAGCGGCCGCGTCCTGCGCTGAGGCCGTCGCGTAAGCATAAAACGAGTGTGTTCAATGATTGTCATTTCTCAAGGACGAATAAATAAATTAATAACAGAGAGAATTCCCCGGGGCCCGTGACATACCGAGATTTTAACGCTAGTTTTCATTGTTTCACATTTATGAATAGTTCATGACTATGCAAATTTAACAGGCGGCTCTTCAAGTCAATCATAGCGATACAGGAAACGGATGAGGAAAGGTTACGATTTCCCCATACAACAGGCATGTGCCTCTCATAAACCGACATAATCAGCAAACCAGGAAAATATTCATTTGAACATAACATCAACAGCAAAGTGGAAAACAAAACACATTTATAATATTTGTATGAGATGTCTAGCTGTTAACTGTGATTAATTTTTAATTAATTTCGTTTAACTATTTATTGATTTTTTTTGTAAACAATATTGGGAAAAAAAAGAATAAATCATTAAAATGGAAACTTTGATTAGCCTAAGCCCACACGTTTGTGCCAAAGACATTTGATAAAGGTTTGGTGCATGTGATCAGTTTCTGGCCAGGCACAGTTCTCAGTGGAAATTTCCTGCTTTCGCATTTATATTTGCTTTACCCCGAAGTGCTCGTTACACAGAAATGAACATCCTCTATAGCTCAATCACAGGAGTACTCGGTAAATTCTTTATTTTTACACACCACTATGAAAGGTGTCATTGTTTTTTTTTTGAGTCTTAGTTAAAGCAAATTACAAATTATGTACTTAGCACCAAGTCATTCGGCTCGGTGTTAACATAAAAGTACTTTATTGTCCACATAATCATTATCTACCTACTAGATATTGGTAATTATGATTCTAATGCACCGATAAGTAGGTTTGCTCAAATGAAAAGAGACATTGGAACTGACCATTACTTACCCTTTACTTCTATTCACTACTATATCTGTTAATTGTAAATCTTTGTGAACTACTGCATGAACAGACAATGAATAACAAAAAGTGACAAAAAAGTGGTCCCATGTTTGTTCATCATTAAGGAATCGTCATGCATCTTATGTCTCAAGTAGCTGCTATATTTATAATTTGTATTTGAGCAGTAGCTTAGTGTCACACCCAGGCAGAGGAGTGACCACCCAAAAGCAGCGTGTTGCAGAGTAACCCTTCTTAGGGGATGATTCTTTGGCGTTCACACTGGGCAGAAGGACACGACACGTGACAATGACCGGACTGATGAACACGGGACTAGGAAGCACTTAAATACTGGGGCCACAAGAGGAGTAAACACCAGGCAATAGTTAGCAATCAACTGGAGGGCAGGACAAGAAGAAGGTCTAACATGGCTCGGGTCTGGCTGATTTAGAGCCACGCCCAAGGGAAACACGGGGATCACACATACTGGGCGGGGGTGGACATGACACTGAGTTACTACTACTGGTAAGTAACTGTAATGTAAAGTGTAAATACACTGCTGACCCAAAATGGCAGAGAAGACATGTTAAAACGGTTTTTAGGATAACAGTATTCTGCAAAGCAAAGGGCACAGACTTATTTTAGCCTGAAAATAAACAGGTTGTATTACTTTTTTTAATTTGGGCCATATTGAAAGTCCCTGTCTTCCGCCAAATAATTCCATACCAGATATTCACAATGTCTTCTTTGTGTTCTGCCTTTTGTCTTTGACACGAAAATCGTGTAACATCTGTGTATATCCCACATGAAGCAAACGGATATATCTCACTCACAACTGCAAAAGTAACCATGTAATCATAAGCTGATAGCCGTTAATAGCAAATAACTCTGTGGGGTGCCCTAAAGGTGCTCGTTTGGCTGTTGCATAATAAGTTAACCAGAATGTATAGAGGATATTTTTTTTCTGGAGAAACATACGGGGTGACTCATGTTTCAAATGAAGTGTTGTTATGAAGTTCTACTATTGTTATGTAAAAGCATTTCCACGGGGTATTAAAAGAGAACAGCTGTCAGTGTTTCCAGAAGATTGTTTTCTGGTTCTTGTAGAAAAATAGATGAGTATTTCCCGAGGATGTCTGCTGTGGAGTCCCCACTATAAACTGTGACATGGCTCTGGACAAACTAATCAAAGGATACTGTCCTTCGCCTCACTAACGACAGCCTGTCTAAGAGTGGGTGGCATATTGACAGTTGTGACCTTTTCGGAATACTAGCGGTTGACTAGGACAGTTTACATGGCTGATGATTTAATGCTTTTTTTTTCAAACTGTTACCACACCTTTCTCTTTCACTGTATGGAATCCCAGCTCTTGGATATTGCCTTTAGCACTGTGGGCAATTTGTTGCTTTGCTAACGGGAAAGACCCTCGTGGTCATGTCAAAGGGGCGAGCATTAGTTCAAACTCCCACCCACACTGAGGGCATCTAAAAGTAGAGAGGTGGGAAAGTTCAGCGGATAGACGTGATGTGGACAGATCGGGGAGCAAGTGGAAATCCACTGAAATATCATCAGTTCAATGCGGCGAGACTCTGAAGCAGACAATAATTTTTCAGTGTTGCAAGTAATAAAAGGCTCTTTCATTGTTGAGTTCCTGCCATAAGGATTGCGGTTCCTAGTCTGCAGCCGCATGTTATTCCTGATGAGCGTCTGACCGGGCGTCTTCTTCAAAGGGCAACGATGATTCACAGGAAGCTGATTGTTAGAAGCCAGGAAAAGGTCGTGGGAATCGTCCTCTTTTAAGCAGAGCAGAGCTGAATGGACGCACCGCTGGGTAACCCTGGGGATGGCCCCGCACCTCCACACGGGAGACAGGATCGGCATGTTTGCATGCATCGTTGCAGCTACAGCAGTAACGCTGCACGTTTTGCATCCTCGGAGTATGTAGTGAGTGCAACTGTGACTTTTGAAGAGTGTTTTAATGTCATATCGCTAAACAATGTAGCTTTTTTTTTGCCTGGAGTAAAGTTACTACACATTATTAGCAATGGTGATGACGTTGATTTATGATGTCATTTAGATGACGTTAAAAATTCAGGCATGCTATGGGAGTACCAGTATACTTGAGCTAGAGGATAGGGAAATGGCAGAGCCCTCTGGTACATGAACATGAACAGCTGCTTTTCCTGCAGAAGAGAAGACAGAGCTTCTCTTAATGGATTGTCTCTCCCAGTTAGTTATTCCTAGTGAAAGGTTGTCCTACCCCAGGCCATTTGGGCCACTGCGGCACGCATAGAAATGTCTGCCTCCTATAGCTCATTAAGCAGAGTGTTATGCTAACGATGCAAAGGTTATGGGTTCATATGGTGCACATAAACTGTAACCCTTCCCTCTACTGTATGTCACTTTGGACGAAAGCCTAAATAAATGAGTAAAATGCAAATCCAGCAATTCCTCATTTTGTTTTCCTGCTGGGTCATGTGATAACATCTATGTTATGCTGGGTCATGTGATATCATCTATGTTATGCTGGGTCATGTGATAACATCTATGTTATGCTGGGTCATGTGATAACATCTGTTATGCTGGGTCATGTGGTAACATCTGTTATGCTGGGTCATGTGATATCATCTATGTTATGCTGGGTCATGTGATATCATCTATGTTATGCTGGGTCATGTGATAACATCTACGCAACCTCAGTCACCTGCCTTACCCTCAGAATTCCACTGGGCTGCATGTCAGTGACACGTTGAAAACAGAGCTATGGAGCGCCTCACGCTTGCTGTCGGGATCAGTGTGTGACAGAAGTCCTACTGATGCCAGGCCTGTGGTCTCTTAGCACTGGATTTTGCTCACCACATTTAACAGGCTTGTTTCGCAGTTCAGAACAGCGTAAAATGCTGGTTAAACAGCAGGACGATCTGGATCCTAGCAGCAAGAAATCTTCCAATGGGGAGCCTCACTAATACAGGATGTGGAGGATTTATTGTTTGTGACGGTGAGCTACAAAACGCCTGACAGAAAGTGCTTAAATGTTATCTGAAAAGTTATTGCACAATAAATTCCAGGAAATTGTTCCCATACTACTAAGAGAAGAACTCCTGGAAAATTATACAAACCCTCACACATAAGCAAATTATCACTCTTTATTTGATAGGGAAATATACCGACAGGTCCTCCGTAGACAGTCTTGCAGTTTGCAGAAGACATTACGATGAATAACTATTGTGAAGCTGAGCTACTGCTGATAGGCCGTGCTAAGACTCAGCTGACTCGTGCCAGACGTGACTGTGACAGGAAGTAGACTGAGGTCCCGCCTTCCCTCAGAAAAGCCTCTCATTGGTGGAAATACAGTTGTCTGGGGCTCGCCCCAAGGGGACCGGGCCCAAATGACGGCCACTGCGCACATTACCCCCACCCACCCAGCTGAGGGGCGTTGTGTCCGCCGTCCAAAGCAGGACGCCTTGATCACACCCTGTCAGGTAGGGGCCAGTGGCCCCTTGGATTTTACAGTTATGCATGTAGAATCGACATGTCTGGTTTCTTACTGATGAAGCGACCCACATCTGCATGCCATCAAGGATGAAGGCCTCCTATTTTAAAGCTGGGCTCATTGATGAGCTCTGGGTGTGATGGGCACAGGGGCAGGGCCTAGGGCATACATGGGTTATGGAACCCTTGGGAACAGGGTATAGGGAAGCTCTGTGGCAAAGGGGTTAGGTTGGGTGAAGACATCCACGTGGTGTAGTGACCAGGCTGCTGGATCCCCTGCTCTCCTGGCTCGCTAACAGCCTTTATCCCATCATCCCCCTGCTCCGGACCTTTCAGGCAGGACGTGGCTGAGCGTGCCACGAGCACAGTGCACAGGGCCAACGGCGAAGCAGAGCAGGGCTTATCTGAGTGGAATTTGAGTTCGCTGGACACACCGTCCTGACGAGTGACATGGCCCGGTGACGCCTGATGATGCAGCCGGACCTGACGGAGCATATGTGAAGGCGAGCTCGCCTGAGACGGATCCAGATCCCAACTCGTGAGCAAAGGAGCTAGCGAGCGAGACGGAGCTTCTGCCATCTCCTGACAGGCCTCCTGACTGCCGGAGGCAAACGGCTGCAGTGCCGGCTGAGAGGCGTGGGCCCTGTGAATAGGAGTGGCTCCCCTCTCCTGTGAAGAGGACAAGAGGCTAGGTGCTGGCTCTGCCACGGTGCTGATCCAGGGTCAGCAAGCTCCACGGCACTGTCTCCTGCTGTCCCACTCAAGGTACCTCACCGCTGTCTGCCTGATCCCCGAGTGACAGAACAAGTTAGCCAGGTAATAAATCACAGCCCGGCTGCCCAATTTACTCCCCTAATACAATTAATAAGCGCTAAAAGCACTTAACGGGAGATAATTTGTCTGTGCCATTTTGAGGATATTATCTAGTGCGCCTAAAAATGCAATAAAACAAATAAGTATTCAATATTAATTTAAATTTGATGAATCCAGCTAAGAGCATGCCGACGCAAAGGAAACGCGGCAAACGAAGTTAAACGCTCCGAAATGGAGACAGCGCAAAAATGCCGCTGTCGGTGAAATCGATACCCCAGCTTCCTTCTGTTCCTCCATACATCCATGATCCTCGGCTGTTTTTCCTCCCGTGATGTGAGACCTTGAGAAAAGTAGAAAGCTGTTTAGGCGGCAGGAGTGAGGACGGGCTGATGGAAAGGGGTCATAGGGTGTCGACAGTGGATCTTTGACCAGCCCACCTTGGGCCGATGGGACAGACATTATCAGGCCTTCATGTCACCTGAGTACTCGACTGGCCCCACGGACCTTCCCACCCAGCTAATGTGGGCCAATACCTTCTCCACCTCCAGACTATAGATCTATTTTTTATTATTCTGTGTAGCCTCAGGAGACCAGGGAAGTAGAAAGATCGGGCTCCAGATGGGATAGGAGGCATGAGAGTCCTCAGCCACTTGGCCATCCTCTTCTTCGTATCCACCAGGAGATTATAAGCATCCTCTCTGTGATTCTCCACTTGTTCTTTGATCAATCTGTGCCTGTTTATCCTTTACCTCCTTCCTTATAGTCTGGCTGCACACTCTTCCTCACCTTCTTCACACATACCTTCAACGCCTCCCTGAGGTGCTTAACATCTTTTAGACAGTGACTGTCTTTCCTTGATATCCCTGAAGAGGGGGGGGGACACTGTCATTTTCCAATTGGCCCAGGGGAGGCAAATTCTAATTCAGCTGACGAAAACGGCCAAGAATGAAATACATAAATGGGGTGTGCAATTACAATTTTGACTGGGCTACAATGCAAGGACGCCGTGATGTTTTTTTCTGTAGAATGCATGTGGTAAAGCTACTGATTGTGACACAACCATCTCCTGCCTCTCCCTTCCGTATTCTCTTGCTTTGAATTCAAGGTTACTAAGTGTTTCGTAAAGAGCCGCATATAAACGGAGCTCTGATCTAAATCTACAGCAAGGGGCCTTGAACAAATAAATCAGTTTAGCAAAAAAGGAGATGCACTACCAGTTTGGATGCACCAAGCAGCCCACAAAGGAGAGTAATAGTGTCGCTTTGACTGGTACTGTGTAATGGGGGAAATACTGCTGCCCCCCACCTCCTAAAAGGCCCACAGGCTTCATGTCAGCATGTCCTGTGCGTGCATGTCCTATGTCAGCATGTCCTGTGCACACGTGATCTGTGTTAGCGTGTCCTGTGCACACGTTATCTGTGTGAGCATGTTCTGTGCGCACGTCATCTGTGTGAGCATGTCCTGTATGAGCGTGTCCTATCTGAGCATGTCCTGTGCGCGCGTGTCCTATGTGAGCATGTCCTGTGCACACGTGATCTGTGTGAGTGTGTCCTGTGTGCGCATAATCTGTGTGTGCTATGTGAGCGTGTCCTGTGCACGTGTGTCCTGTTTACACGTGTCCTGTGTGAGCATGTCCTGTGCACACGTGATCTGTGTGAGCATGTCCTGTGCGTGCGGGTTCTGTGTGAGCGTGTCCAGTGCACATGTGATCTGTGTGAGCGTGTCCTGTCTGAGCATGTCCTGTGCGCGCGTGTCCTGTGTGAGCGTGTCCTGTGCACACGTGATCTGTGTGAGCGTGCCCTGTGTGCGCGTAATCTGCGTGTGCTGTGTGAGTGTGTCCTATGCACATGTGTCCTGTTTACACGTGTCCTGTGTGAGCATGTCCTGTGGACACGTGATCTGTGTGAGCATGTCCTGTGTGTGCGGGTCCTGTGTGAGCGTGTCCAGTGCACATGTGATCTGTGTGAGCGTGTCCTGTGTGCGCGTGTCCTGTGTGAGCATGTCCAGTGCACATGTGATCTGTGTGAGCGTGTCCTGTGTGCGCGTGTCCTGTGTGAGCATGTCCTGTGCACACGTGATCTGTGTGAGCATGTCCTGTGCACACGTGATCTGTGTGAGCGTGTCCTGTGCACGTGTGATCTGTGTGAGCGTGTCCTGTGCGCACGTGATCTGTGTGAGCATGTCCTGTGTGAGCGTGTCCTGTGCGCATGTGTCCTGTGCGCACGCGTCCTGTGTGAGCGTGTCATGTGCGTGCATTTTGTGTTTGACCGTGACCTGGGCACATGTGTCCTGTGTGAGCATGTCCTGTCTCATCTGTAAAGCAAAGCAGCACAGACGTGTTTCCCAGGGCACAAAGGCCGCAAATCAGCTTAATGTGTAATTAGTTTCCTAATTCAAGTCTTCTTATACCTCCTATTAAATGGAGGCTTCATGACAGGATGTGGGAAGATTTACCACAGCGTCTGAAAGGTGAATTATTAGCCACCCCCCCGCCCACACTCCGATTAGGAGGAAAATCAAAATTGAAATCTTGTAGCCTTCACTTTTCGCACCCGTCCACCTTCCGCCTCACACCTCACCCCCCACCCCGCCTCGTTCCTTACTGCGATTATTATTAGGAGTTTTTGGCTTGCATGGCTGGCACTTTTACTGACTTACGGTGATTTCACTGATGCCGTTTTGTCTGAAGGCCTGAGGGGCGTGGCCTAGCAGAGGCTTCCAGATGCTAACTTGACTGCTGTGACAGGCCATTGTTGATGATTAGGCAGTTTTTCCCACTCCTTACAGACATGAACTGAAGCCTTTTCCTCTTTTTCTGAAGTTGTAAAGGCTGAGTAAGTGAACATAGTTGAAAAAGCAGTTGATTAACAGCTCCAACCTTTTTTTCTAGCTGTCTATTTATCATTAATGCAATTTATTGATAGGGCAGCATCTGTAGGCTGGCACCTGTAGCCTGGCACCTATAGGCTGGAACCTGTAAGCTGATACCTGTAGGTTGGCACCTTTAGGCTGGCACCTATAGCCTGGCACTTTTAGGCTGGCACATGTAAGGTGGCACCTGTAGCCTGGCACCTTTAGGCTGGCACCTGTAGACTGGTACCTGTAGGCTGGCACCTTTAGGCTAGTACCTGTAGCCTGGCACCTTTAGGCTAGCACCTGTAGCCTTATACCTGCAGTGTCTGCATGCTGCATACGTGGTACTTCCAGGAATCCAAAACCATGCAGTTAGGAGAACTGTTAGCTGAACTTGAATCTCTAAATTGTCCATTGCATATGGGCGTGTACATGAATGCATGAGCTCTCCGATGGTTTTCCATAGCTCATAAACATCCATTTGTATCTGGCAATCTCCCTGGAAACAGTTTTAATCTCAGTGATTAAAGTGTAATGACTTGGCCAATGTAGAAAATCAACTCGGTACTGACCGCCACTCCAGCACTCTCTGTGAAATGCAGAACTGTCTTATGTCAATGTTGCAATCATGGTTTTGCAAATTAAAATGTTATTGTGTGACTGTGAGACTAAAAACAATATTGTCCGTTTCTATGGCAGCTTCACGGCTCTTGAACAAGTGTCCGTAAATACCACAGGCGAATTTCATCCATCTATCTCTCATCCAGTGGCCCATTCTGGCCCAATAAAATAAATGTCAGAACGGCGCAGCTTTTTCAGTGTTCTGAACTTCAGGCCACAGAGGTAGACATGGCACCTTGAGGCAGAAGTAGACACGGGTCCAGCTGGTCGCAGGGAGGAGAAAGCAGAATGGATTGGGAGGTCACACCCTGAGTGGCGATTGTTGTTTTATATCAAATTTACTGTGCTATGACGACGCAAAAAGGTAGACAGTGCGCCAATGATTCAGATGCCAGGAATGATCCGGGTCAGTGACTTGCAGCGTAGCCTTCATGAATATTCACGAGGGAAGCATTTGTGCAATTACCCATCATGCCTTTCTGTGACAGGGTCCTCTGCAAATCGGGTGACATTGCCCTGTCACTCACTCCAAGGGTTATTACCTTGTCTGGGCCAGTCATCTGCTCTTATAAAACACCATGAACCATGGAAGCGTTTTGCCCCTTTATAATTTTGTACTCCTGTACTATTCAGATCTACACAGGATGGTTGCATTGTGCCCCAGAGTGTCTCTGAGGAAACCTGGGGCCTTCATTGAGGCAATTTTCTGGAAAATGATGCCTCTATATCCATTACTGCTCTCACTAGCTATTTAACGCCGATAAAGAACAGGCACCAAGTTTCACGTTAGAGCACAGTTTGTCTCTGGAAGTGAATACATAACTGGGAAAAGCATGAAAGGTAGAAACACTCGTTAATAACCAACATGGAAAACCTGCAGTTATGTTGCTGGAGTGTCCTGCTCGGATCCCCAGCGAGTCAAATCTGGGATCTGAATTTTGACATCCAATAAAATGTTGTGTATTTTGGGTAGCGCCCCTTAGCTTAAGAAATCTGTGTATTTAATCAGTCATTTGTTTTTTTATTCCCTTACATATCCGTTTCCAAAGGTTATAAATAAAATAGACAAGTGCACTTTTGGAAATTCCACTGCATTCATTCCATGTGGATGTAAAGGGCGATGGAGGTTTAGTGATGGGTCTCTGTCCCATAGACTACGCGGCTACAGAAGATTATTTATGAAGGCTGTGAGATGTAACGCTTGGCTGCACTTAATGAATCAGAAACATGCTGTTTACAGGAAGTGAACAAAGGCAGGGAAACAGAAGCAATTATTAATGAAATTAAACTTCTTACAGTTATTGACCCTAGCTGATACCAACTTCAAATTATGGGCCGGGCAGGGCTCCAGCCTTGATGATAGACCTCTTTAAACTTTTATATTGCGGGCGTGGTTAAAATGACTAGCTCGCCGACATCGCCGGGCCGCAGAAGCGTGACTTCCCACAGGAATTCCCAGAAAACGTACCGACAGTCTCAGAAATATTGCTCTGCTCTCCATCCAGCCTGAAATTCCAGAGGCAGGGTACCAATTAAAAGTCTGCTCTTTGATCGACGACTTTGGTCTGGTCCCCACAAGCGCTCTCGACGCCCAGGCCTGGAGCTGTAAAAGATGTGCCATCCGGTAAAAAATCCTTCTTTTACGCTACGCCATCAACGTGACATTAAATGCACCTCTGCCTCCCCCCTGGGGCAGCGTCCTCCCTCCCTAACCCCCTGACTTTATTTAGCAAAGACTTGGGTAGCTACCAAAACCAACTAGGGGAGAATCCTTCAAACTGCCTCTGTGCCTATAGGGGAACACCCTAGTCAGATTCCAGCTGGCGGTCGCTGGCTTTGTCCCACATTTGATGTAGTCCGAGCCTGTGAGGAATTGAGGCTGAAATGCATGAAGTGTCCTCCGTTGTAGACCAATTCAGGGATAAGCGGCTTCCCCCAGAAAGTCTCCATCATCCCCATAATTACCCATCTATGCCGAGCAGTGCCGCCCACAGACTTACACCATTCCACAGAAGACGTTTCTATGTCCACAGCGAAAGCGCAGCAATCTCTGGAACATTCCATAGGACGCTGGCAGGCTCTCTGTAGTTCTTTAAATGAGCTTAATTGCCTTCTTTTCCTGGTGATGTTAAGCTCTGCCGCGTACGGCAGCATGTGCAGCCCGCGCGGATTAACTTGAAGGCCCTTGGCATCTCTCGCCGCGTTTGAGATCATTTTTTAATGTGAGATTTACTCATATCTACAGCACCTCCTAGATGGGGGTGGGGGGATGAGGGGTAGCACATTGGCAGCACAGTTCTATCCTGTCAGAATTGTGGTGAGAGGACTTATGTGGAGGACAACTTCAGATCCTTTGGCAATGCTAGACAACCTACAGCGAGAGGCTAATTTCCTGTTTCAACCAGTCGCTTGTCACATGTTTAATTTCCCCATGCTGTATCGTGGAAGTAACAGATTGCATACTGAGTCGGTTACACAATGCCAAATTGACATAAAGCATGTCATTTTATATATAAAATAAAATAAATTGAATACAAATTATGTGTGTGAACAATCTATTTGCCTGGTGTGACCGGGCACCCTATCCTGAGTTATTCGCTGCCTTGCACCCATTGTCTCCGGGATAGATTCCGGATCCCCATGACTCTTTATAGGACAAACCGTATTCAACATGACTGCCTGAATGAATGAATGAATGAATGAATATATATTATATATATTATATATATATAATAAGACTGAATAAACAATATATCCCAAAATGGACCAGTGAAATAGTAGATGTCAACAGACTACAGTAACAAAACAATAAAAAGTACTTTTTAAATATTGCTATAACTGTTTGTGGAAAAGGGTGATTAGCAGACCGTGAGGGATCAGAGTACATCACTGCTAGCAGCCCTGTATCGTCCAGACAGCCATCAGTGAGGATGTCCCGACTGAAAGGGGGTAAAGACCAGGAAGAGAGAGCCAGGGAGTGCAGAGTCCCGGGACTGAAGTCAAAACTGCGATCTACGGGGGGATTAATATGGCACAAATCATTTTCCGGATTCATGGAATTTACTGGATGAGTAATTTAGAAGTCTTTGTCTTTTAAGCAAGACCTAATTACAGCGGAGAGGGCATAACAAGTGAGACGATGCAGAAAATAAATGGCACAGCTAAATATGGCTTTTTGATGTTTGCCTGAGGTGACCAGGGAGTAAAAGATTGGCAAACGGGAGGTAGGATAAAATGATACGAGCAAGCTGAACTCAGAGCGGAATTAAGTGATTTGTAACTATACAGTATGTTAGATTGTGAGGGAATGGCACTGAGTGGTCTGTACCCATGCAGTATGTTACTATGGGATGGCACTGAGTGGTCTGTACCCATATAGTATTTTACTATGGGATGGCACTGAGTGATCTGTACCCATAGAGTATGTTAGATTGTAACGGAATGGCCCTGAGTGGTCTGTACCCATACAGTATGTTACTGTGGGATGGCACCGAGTGGTCTGTACCTATACAGTATGTTACTGTGTGATGGCATATAGATATCACTGAGTGGTCTGTACCCAAACAGTATGTTACTGTGGGATGGCACCGAGTGGTCTGTACCCATATAGTATGTTACTGTGGGATGGCACCGAGTGGTCTGTACCCATACAGTATGTTACTGTGTGATGGCATATGGATATCACTGAGTGGTCTGTACCCATACAGTATGTTACAGTGTGATGGCATATAGATATCACTGAGTGGTCTGTACCCATACAGTATGTTACTGTGTGATGGCATATAGATATCACTGAGTGGTCTGTACCCATACAGTATGTTACAGTGTGATGGCATATAGATATCACTGAGTGGTCTGTACCCATACAGTATGTTACTGTGTGATGGCATATAGATATCACTGAGTGGTCTGTACCCATACAGTA
>JAODKM010000016.1:10043720-10053950 GCA_026780845.1 Petrocephalus sullivani | reverse complement strand
AGTGAGACATAGGCGGCTGTGAGGGTGACATAGGTGGCTGTGGGGGTGACGTGGGCAGCTGTAAGTGAGACATAGGCAGCTGTAAGTGAGACATAGGCGGCTGTGAGGGTGACATAGGTGGCTGTGGGGTGACATAGGTGGCTGTGGGGGTGACATAGGTGGCTGTGGGGGTGACATAGGTGGCTGTGGGGGTGACATAGGCGGCTGTGGGGGTGACATAGGTGGCTGTGGTGGTGACATGGGCAGCTGTAAGTGAGACATAGGCGGCTGTGACGGTGACATAGGCGGCTGTGGGGTGACATAGGTGGCTGTGGGGGTGACATGGGCAGCTGTAAGTGAGACATCTGCGGCTGTGAGGGTGACATAGGCGGCTATGGGGGTGACATAGGCAGTTGCAGGGGCACTGACTTTTACCAGCAAAGCCTCCAGCCTCTCTCCTTTGAAAAAAAGTACGTTTAGAATGTGATTCTTTAAATTTTGTGTTATTTATTGATCTGTTCATCAGTGGATTCATTACTATTCATGATTGTGTAGGGTGATTCACAGGAGTATAAATGTCTTCAGAGGTGTTTCTCATTAAGACGTGAACATCAGGCTTCTCTGAATAGCCTGCTTGCTTGCAGGCTTAATGCGAGGGCACTTTAATTGCAATCATTATCACAGGTTTCAGATCTGTGCCTCGCTACACAGGAATTTCCATTTGTCCCTTCATATAAAAACATAAAGACAGTAAATAATGGAAACTTGCTGCAAAATAAAAAAATAAGGTTTCATCCTGCTTTCATCAACTTTCTTTCATTGTATTTAAAAAAAAGATTAGCAGTTTCACAAGCCAAGACAAGCCATATTTAGTCATAAGAACCTGTAGGAGAAACGGCAAACGTCTTGTGCCTAGAGTTGCAGGGAAAAACAACATAGCTACAGAAAAAGATCTTGTGCCTAGAGTTGCATGGTAAAACAGCATAGCTACAGAGATAAAGGGAGCCGTAAATAGGGAACCAAGTAAAAAACAACAAAAAAGAGCGTAATTCTACTATGGCACAGTTCCGAATTACAGGTCTACAGAGCATGCATTAGCTCACTTGATAGCTATCACATGCGTAGCCCTTAGACTCATCGCGGGCCATTTTCAGCAGAACATGACTTTGTGGCCGTAAACACCTCCAGCTGGGAGGTGTTAACAGCAGAGAAATAAAGTTGGGGGGGGGTAGAAACCCTCCCAGCATGGTGGAAGAATATAGAACACACCTTCGTTATGCTCCAAAGCGGTAAGAGGGCCCGCTCCTAGCTGGTTAGATTGAACAGAATATGTGACGGCAGGTGGACCTTGTGCCCCTTCGGTACAGTCAGCCGGTACATGTGTGCAGCTGAGCTGATGTGCCGACCACTGGGCACCAACACTCATAATGGGGGAATTAGGCACTTCGACATCAGCGGCATGGGAGAATTCACTGGCAGCATTACGGTATTGAACGAATACACCAACACTGCCAGGCTAATTCAGACTTCCCTTTAGTTCAGGCCGGGGGCTGTTGTGTCTATTAACGAGTGAGTGACTTAAATAGGACGGCTGAGCTAATAGATGGCATTGACAGTGAAACCTCCGTCGCCCAAGAGCCAGTATTTACAAAGGTCACAGAGGCTAAAGTGCGGGGCTGAGGATTCATGGCATGATGGGAACAGTGAGGTATACCAGCTATCCAGGATATTCAACAGATTAAAGTGAGCAAGAGCAAAGCATCATGGGTAGTACCCTGCTTAACATACAGGTATCAAACTGCTTATGGGCCCACATGACGTCTCAAAACATCCCTGAACATCTCACACTATCGGTAGATCCTGAAATAGGTCTGGCACGACTCAAGCCATGGATACCTTTGCTACGCTCAACTCAATCCATGAAAGCAGGAAGTAAAGACAACATTGCTAGGTACGGTAAAAAAAAAAATAAAAGTAAAAACTATCATCTTAATGCTTGCCGTATGTATGCTAATATACAGGTAAATCTAGCTGACCTGCTAATGTTGTTGTTGTTGCCTATTAGTCAAAATATCTAGCTTATTGTGTTAAATTGTAACATATAAGTAGTAAGGTAAGGCATTTGAATGTGCATTCCAGTCTTCTGGTCCCCGGTTTCACACCCTTCTGTAGAGACATCCGCGTAAGGTGGGGGGGGGGAATGGGGGCTCTTCTGAAACACATATTAATTACCACGTCCAATCAGAGTGGCAAGAGGAACTCTGGCCCTAAGCTCGTGACAGATAACAGCCATCCATCTGCCTGGACATTAATGAGGGCAGTGATGGTGGGTCCTGTCTGAGCCAAGCAGAGACAGGGCCAGGCAATAAGTTAGTCATTTTGCCCATTATGGAGATAGCCTCCTATGTCATTTCGGCTCGGGAGCCCGCGATTGTTATTCTCCTAAGGCAATACAGAAAACAATTTTGAAATGTATTTTGATAATGGTGTCACCCCCTCTAGATTTATAATGTTTTAGATGTGGAAAGGGGCCGGTCTGAAAGCAGGATGTTATCTGCAAAAGTGAATGTGGAAAACGGTTCATTTATCTGAAAAAGTCCCGGACGAGGCCGCAACCTGCAGAATCACGCCTTCGGTTCATTCTTCGAAATGTGCTGCGTGCAGTTAGGGCCCCGAAATTAGATTATGTTCATTAGCTTTATCTGGGCAGTCAGCGGGGATCAATAATTATAGGCGTTTGAATAGCTGATGTGTGGCCAAGACGCGGAATGCTGTGAAAGCCAGAGTAACAAACAGGGACACTAAATTAGGGGAAAGTGATTAGTTCTTGTTCCAGATAGTGAGAGCACATGGAAAACATGCAGACGCCTTTATTTAAAAAAAAAAAAAGAAAAAAAACGTTTGTATCACATAAGCAAATGCAAACTGTTTCGGCAGGAGGGTGTAAACGCTCGCAAGAAAGGGTCAATTATAAAAATAGCACATGCACTAAAAAAAAAACATTTCCATTAAGGTCAAATATAGACAATAATCTTAAAAGCGCGGACTGAAAAAGTCTTAACTCTAACTTCTGGAGGAAGAAAAAAACTACTTAAATGCAGAGAGGTGCAAAAAAAAAAGCAGAGAAGATGACACTCATCTTCCAGCGAGATAATGACTACCTCGAGCGAGACTGATGGAGACGAGGTGACAGGCCTGTAATTAAAACATTCTCCTGGACTGATGGACGAACACAAGAGTTCTGTTATTATTTTCGGAACATTCCAGAAGTAGAACTGCTTTATAACTGGAGCTAAAATAAATGTATTATTATTGTTATTGTTAATAATAATACTTGTATAATATGATGTACCGGTATGTTCCTCTGGTTGTGAAACTGGGTTACCTGGTATGACATATGCCGTATACTCTTTTTTTGAACAGGAAAAGTGTAGGCCCACAGCAACAGCCTTACCTAAAACAGCACCCCTGCTGGAGGTCTAGCAGTACAACACATTCCAGTTCAAGGTCCATCAATCAGCTAATAGCAATTATGGCTGTCAAGCCCTGTGCGGGCCTGGCATGACAACAGAGCTGTCCTCAAAATCAAGTGTTATTGGTAATTAAACTTTAAATATAGATCAGTTAAGAGCATGTAAGCAATCATCTTAAGGGCGCCAGGAGCTGATGCAGAGAGAGCAGCAGCCGGGTGTTAACGACATGCCCAGTGAAGCTTGAAGTTACCCCCCCCCCCCCCCCAAAAGCATGCACTGCCCACTCCTGTAAGCCATACGGATAAAAATGCTATGGACAGAGTAACAAAGGAAGTGTGCATTACATCATCTGCTCTATGTTAAAGAATCTGCTTCAAGCTGCCAAATTCTCCTGTTTTTTCTATATTTACTTCTAATATGGAGTAAGCATCTCATATTCTGTTTAGAGGACGATGGGGGGAAGCTATATTTACTGCTCAAACATCCATCCATCCATCCATCCTTCTTCCATAACTGCTTAACCAGTGCATGATTGCCATCATCTTGGGGCCTTTCCCAGGAAGCAGAGGACATGAGGTGGGGTACACGTGCAGACTCCACACACGCCCGGGGAGCGAGAAGAGCCAATCAAGTCCAACCCTGGGGGTGTGAGGCAACAGCGCCACCTACTGACTTACCCCTCGCGCTACTGTCCTCCTGCACATATAGTACAACGGCTTAATTTGGTGTTCTGGGTTAAACGGACTTCACTTATCTGAGTTGTTATGCTGAGCAAGAGCTTAGAAACACTGAGAGAATAAGAACTTACAAAGCAGTTATATCAGATACTCAGCCAGTGATCTGCCTGGTACCATGTTTCTCTAGGCAGATATTCCTAGTTTCCTGCTGCAGAGGTTCATGCGGGTGAGGGTCTGACTCACAGTATTAATCTTGATACTTAAACTTTTAGTCATTTGATTTGTGGAGTTTTCCAACCAGAGTAACTGAAGTCAGTAGGTATACTCAAGTCCACAGCCTTGACCCCCCCTCAGATATCTCCAGTAGCAGGCAGAGCCAGTTAAATTTATGTTTGGGCTGCTGTGTCTCCAGCTTGTAGACAACTGGACAGGATTTTGGGAAGAATGGAAATAAGTGACCAGCAGCAGCACTCCAAAGCCAGTGAAAAGTCACGGCATAATGCATACAGTCATTTTCCTTTGAGATTTACAAAAAATCTGCTTTTATGACTGTAACATCATCCTGGGAGCCAATGATAATTGGCTATCTTGAAAAAAAAAACGTAATAGCCAAAAATGTCTCGTATAACGCTTTGGGAACCTGCATAGAGAGATTCTCCCTGCGGGTAGCCAGAGTGCACAGTGCACAGTATCTGTATATTTTAAGGCTAAATATCTTCGTCAGCCAAAGCTTGAATATTGGTTACTTTAAGAAAGTCAGAAACAAAAATGAGACCAGCATTCCAGTCAAGTATTTAGCTGCCTACTAAATATAAAATCAGCTCTGGCTCAGCAGTGGAAAAGCCAGCGGACGCATTTTCCCTATACTGTGCTTTTTAAAAGACTTACGAAGGTGCCATTTAATTTGACACTTAATAGATATGCCATTGTTAGGTGGTACAATGCCGAGCTTGACTTCTTTCACAATAAGGAAGGCTGACAGACAGCTCCTGCAGGGAGTCAGCCTGGCGGTTAAGCACAGGCACATGTACCCTGAAGGAAGGGGCCACCAGCACAGTAGCCATCGGGTCCCTTTACCAGCTTAATCCGGAGCTGGCAGCTCTCACGCATCAGGCGTGACTCTCACACTTACAGCAAACTTATATTATTCCATTATAAACCTAAATCTGGCTATATAAAGTGTGCTGGGGCAGTTTGCAAGCCTTACAGACTATTTACAAGGTAATTAAACTCTTATATACATGTAAATGTGTGTGCAGACTCATCTCGAACTGAAAACCCAACGCCAGCCAGCTGACCAATGTTGGCCACCCTGCTGATCACTCCAGTAAATTATGGATCTGCATCCACTTCGTTCCTTCCCCAAGACAGATGAACGTTTCTTTAAATAAAGGCTGCAACTACGATTAAAAACAGTAATTGAAAGAATTCTGGGAGTCAGTCGTGACACTGGGACTTTGCTAGCCAAAGTGTGAGCCATCACCCAACTGATATATATATATATAGCAGAGGACCTGGGAATAGGTGGTGCATACTGTATGAGCGCTGTACATGTATTCCCTGATAAGACCAGGGACAGACTGTCCTCGGGTTTCTGCTATGCTGAACATCCCGTGTGTTCTCATTGCTGACACACTAGTGGCTTCTGGAAGAGCATCCCAGTTCCCACTAAGGTCCAGTCCCCCTCATTTTCCATTAAGACTAGCACACTGGGAGAAAAGGATAATTGGTCATCTTGAAAAGGGGGTTACGGTCTTTCAAACCATAAAAATGTAAAATGCCTGTCTTAATGGTATGGGAGTCTGTAGAGAAAGGAATGGCTATGGCCCGCAGTATACCTGCATATTTCTAATAAAGGGATTTTAAGCTCAGATTCCATTTTTGTCATTATTCAACCAACCCACATGTACATTGTAGGCCAGAGAGGGTACGAGGACGTAAGTGTGCGCGTGTTTATGTGCGCTGATTCTGTTCATCTCGTGGGAACATTTTTGCGAAAAATGATGCCACAGCGGTGACGATTGAAAAAGAAATATGAGGATGTCTGCACAAATGTTTCATATGTAGGTAGCTAAACCCGCCTACCCCCAGCGGTGTGCGGCTCTGCCATGAGCCGCCCCACCTTTTCTGTCCTCTGCTCGTCAGGTGGTCGACAGGAAGTGATCTGCGATCGCTGAGCCTTCACGTCTAGCTGCTCCGTCTCGGCTGTCCTTCACACTGACTGGCAAGAGCAAGTATGTGAACCCTGCCCCCCCCACTCATTGATGCATGGTCACACCTGTTGGGTGCATGGCCCAACTGCCATGTGGCCGATAAGCGAGCCAACTTAAAGGGCTCCGACCCCTCGCTACTAATAAAGATGCCTACCACCTGTGAATAAATAAGCCACCGCTTTTGCCCGGCGAACACAAATCAATCACGCATAAACAGTGAGGGAAGATAAAGCAATGATGACTCTGTAGCCGCATACGATGCGCGATGACAAGGAGGAATCGCCAGAAAATCAGAAATAAGGCCAGATCGATGGAATAGACAAGCTACCGAGGGGAAGATACTCAAATGAAAAGATGGCTACTACCCTGACTGACACAGGAAGTACCCCTGGTTCTCGGTGACAGGATTTTGGGAAGAACTATACTTAAGATAGAGAGTTGGTTCACGTGCACGCATCAGTGGCTCAGGGGGGTCTTGGACAGAGCAGGTCGCCAGAACATAAATTGAACCTTTGATGTTAAGTAAATCCATCCATTTTCCATATGCGTTTGTCCAATACCGGGACCGGGGCCTACCCCAGAGGCCCGGGTGCGAGGCAGGAAATAACCCAGGATGGGGCACCAACCCATGACAGGGCACACAAACACCATTCACACCTACAAGAAACCCCCGGTGACACAGGAAGTACATGCAAACTCCACACACAGAGCTATAGCGGAGAAATATTTTAATGTAATTTTTTATATTATCTATATTTTTGTATGTGTTCACTAGACAGGTGCGTAGGGTCTCTTATAACAGGAGATAATAAGTAAATTGTGATTTTCACACATGAGCTAGAGAAGGGCAGACAAAGCTCTTGGGGCTGGATTGTGGTTGTTTTGCATCGCCATGGCAATCTGATCATCACCCCGGTGCCACGGCGACTGGAAAAGCACAGCTGACTCTGATTGCACTAATTACAATGGTGATAACAAGGGCAGGATTCTTAGCAGCGCTCTAGTGCCATTTGTGCTTTGGTGTTTGATATATTTAATGAAGCTTGGGCACCTTTTTAACAAGTTAATTATTGCTTAAGGAAGCCTCTGGAAAGAACATATTGAGCTCTAGGATAGGGATAGTTTTGGGCGATTTTTGTGAGATTTGGGTTGCCATAAAATTAAAAGTTTTGATGCTTCGAGGATACCATTGACCGTGTAGGGGAGGTTACTCACAAAAGTAATCCATTACAGTCAGAGGTGGAAAGTTCAGGTCCAGACCAAGGTTTTGTTTCAACCATCTGGTTGAGTATAAAGAGTTATAGTCACAGAGTACTCAAACCCGGGTCCGAGAGGTATGAGGCAACAGTGATAACCACTGTGCTACCACACCACCCCACCAGAAAAAGGAAAAAAGAGAGAGTTTTTTTTTTTTTAATTATGTATCCAAGTGATTTTTCTAGACTGTATTTAGCTTAGCAGTTTACACAGGTAAACTGTTAGCTGTGAAGTCTATGACTATATGGTATTGTGTCATTTATCTTGCAAACAGAGATATATTACATCAGGGGTGGCCAAGCTTATCCAGAGACCGCCACTGCAACTCCCTAATTAGATTGCTAATTAGAGGGCTGATTGGCTGATTAGTCCTCACACCTGGGTTTGAACAGCTGACCTAAAGGTTATCCCAAAAACGTGCACACACCAGCCCTTTGCGGATAAGATTGTTTTAAATTATACATGTAGTGCAGGGGTGGCCAATGTCATTGAGCTGAAGTTAAGCCGTGCCAAGAAGTCTACACGTGAGGTTGTATCAGAGGTTAGGCGAGAGATATCACCTTGTGGAACTTGGGCTGCAGAAGTGTCCCATGTAGGGGGCGACCACGAACAGAGAAAGCACTTTCCCATTAATCAGGCTGCCACCCATGCTGCCAGTCCATGCATAATTAGTTTGGCAACAGTGAAACAGAATAGCTCATTACCATCTGCAATTTAGAATTTTTCAAAAGAAAAATACATTCCTTTTTGGAATTCATATGTTTTCAGTTTCCCTATTCGATATTCGATAGTTTTTCCTGCTCTCCTGGAGTTATATATCTTCATTACTTTTCCCAGAAATTGCCTTCAGTTCTGTTATGAGAGTCCTTGGAGAGCCGTGAGAAGACTGAGCATTGATGCTGATTTAATTACATTGTTATCTGCTATTTGTAAAAAATGTTGACCTGGAAACTTGCTCAATTTGTGCCGTGTTATGCGGTGATTATACATAATTCAATTAAAAACGGAGCACTGCTCTCGATGTGGCAATAATGCGAATAATGAATAAGTGAGCCAACGCGGGCCTCATCTGGGACTCGAGAGAAATGCTGTCTGCACCATGTCTGTTTTTTTTTTTTTGCGTTTTCTCCATTTACTTGTTGGCACACTACATAATTAAACATGATTAATGCAGTAAAACAGTGAGAAATTTTGGCGAGCCAGAAGTTAATCTAGGACAAAATATGTTTAAAACAAAAGCAAGATGAACAAATATCTGCTGTTAAAGGTACACTCGGCATTTTCTGATTGGAGGTGATTAGCTAAACTGGCCAATGACTACACTGGAGGGGTGGGTCTATCTGCCCTCTACGTTTTTCATTGGGTAATTCTCAGTTTAGCGGAATTCAGTCCACCTGTGGTAGAACAAAAGACAGGCCACAGGGCGAAGGTACCTTTGCCAGGGGTGCAGCATGTGGCTCAGTGGGTCAAGTCTCTGTGCCTGTGATCTGAAGGTCACTGGTTCCAGCCACTCCTACTCTTATGGAGAGCAAGACTGGGGAAAGGCAATCAATCCATTCATCCCCACCTTGCACTCCTGTGATAATTCTGCGCATCCCTGGTCACTAAGTCATATTGAAGCTGGGGGAAGCCGTGGAAAAGGCTCCCTGTGCAGACCGGAGCTCCATGATCAGAGGAGAGGAACAGGAGATCCAGGAGCAAGAGCTGACTCGTCCCTACGCCAAGCATTGTGTCACGGGGCTCTTAACCATTTTGAGGCCCAGAGCCAAACAAACCCCCCTCCCTCAACTCCCATCCAAATAACCGCTGACAACATCTCGCTTTAAAAATGAACAGATGGACCCCCCCAACTGCCTTATGTCACACCCCTGCACCCGCCGGCCCTCCATCTATGATGCAGACCCCACCTCCTAATAGGATTGTCAGTTTCTGCGCCTTAGTGACAGGGACATATCACAATCTGTGTGCTTTCCCATGTCTCGCTCCAGCTGATAAACATTCGGCATTTTTTTTTTGTGTGCTGGGCTTATTTATATTACCATAATGGGGTAAAAGTCTTCCCATTTCCCCCATTCCGTACCAATACCTGCTCACACAGTCAGAGATATGATTTCATTCTGCGGATGTCGAGGCACCCAGCGTGCGCCAGATTACCACCATTAAGACACAAAGTGAAAAAAATGACATCTGACTATAGCCTCAGAGAACATGCTCCAAATAACATTTCCTTAACACGCTCTAATAGGCCCAGAAAGAAAAGTGAATTTGAAATGGGTGTGAATTCTTTATCAGCTGTCGCAAAATACGAGCATTATTAAAACAGATATGTCTGAAAAATGTGGCGAAAAAAATAAAAATAAATAAAATGTATGCACCATGTATTGGCCTGACATTTTTTTTTTATATAGTGACAAGAGTTTAGAGGAATTTGCATATTTTTATTCCCCAATTTAGGACAACAAGAAATGTTTATTTATGAAGACAGATTTGTTTTACATTAGCGCTGTCTCTGAAATGCATAGAAGGGGGGGGGGGGGGGGGGGGATGGTGGTTAAGAAGGGCCTTTTGCCTTTGATATCATCCTTTTTTTAAACAAAATTTAATCCGCATAAAGACTACAGGGGTAAACAC
>JAODKM010000016.1:10025008-10043282 GCA_026780845.1 Petrocephalus sullivani | reverse complement strand
TAAGTTATATTATGAATTTGGGTTTTCCCGGAGGGTGGGGTATGGGGGGAGGGGGGGGGGGGGGGGGGCGTGGGCGCGTATGACAGTGGTTAAGAGTGGCACTTTACCTTTGATATCATCTCATTTCTGAAACACATTTAGACTGCACAAAGACTACTGGGACAGACACAAATATAATTTGTACTCAGTTTGGGTTGAGGTTAATTTGTTTGTTAAAACGTTATACATTTCGGTCAACCATATATCCTGCATAAGTTACCAAAACAGTTAACAAAACCAAAGTCAGCCAGTGGGGTTATTAGTGAGTTAACACAATTTGCCACTGAAAACATCTCAAAATTTAATAACCTCTTAAACAACTGAAAGCACAAAGTATATGTGCTTGTATGCTGGATTCTGTTCACATTAAGCAAAAAAGGGATCCTAATATCACATTTTCGTGAAACGAAGACCTATTACAAGCCCCCTTTCTCTGGTTTAACGCAATGGCAAAAAGTAATAACTATAACTCTATTACTTCATTACCCAAAGACATTATTATGAGTTTCTGCACAAAAATCGGGCAAAAACGTTAAGAAGAACAGCATATCCGCAGGATATTAATGTCAGAAAAAGGCTCTGTCTGCATCTCCATGGTCAGCAGACCACTAAATGAATTTTAGAGGAATTCGCTGCTTTATGAGTCCAGTTTCTACAGCATGACAGAACTTAAATTTAGACTGTTTTCTCAGAAGAAAATGCCCTGAACTCGTTAAACAAAACAATATCGCCTGGTGTATTATGATTGCTGCTCCACACTGCTGATTTTGCCTTGAACAACTGCTTCCGCACATTCGGAACACAAATTGAATAGGGGGCGGGCTCTAGGTTCAAGCAGTCCAGCTTTTCTCCGAAAATGAGAGACTGAATTGCGCTGCAGGGTCAACTTCGAGCTGAAATGGCGCCGTGTTCAGACATGCAAACCCCTTCCATGTAAGCCGTAATAATACATATCCTGGTGTGATTTCAGCACCAATATATTACAGCATTGTGTGTTTTTTGTGTAAATATAGAGTGCTGATAACAATGTATTGAGGAGGCCATGGAGGGCTATCATAACATTAGTGCATCTACAGAAATCCGTTAAATTATTGTCCCCTTATCTATATGGAAATATATATTTTGAATACAGTAGAGGAGAATGTGTTGGGAGAGAGCTGACTGCGATTTTATTCTCTGATTTGAGATTAAGCATTCTCCTTCAGGTTGTTTTTAGAAAGACAAATGTTTCCTCTTCCCTTTCAGCAGATTGGTTTTAATTACAGTTTGTGAACATCACTGCTGGGAGATATGCATTTTAATTAAACGCAATTAACTCAAACACAGGACTCTATCCATTACTGTCAATTTTTAATCATGGGGTCATTTCAGAAAACGGTGAAATTTGCTGGAAATCTCAGCAGAACGGACCACCCTAACCAGCACTGCTCTGATACATGTTTAGTGTGAGACAACTTTGAATAAATACAAATATAAAGAGAAACACATCAACACAGATGTCTGCTCTATTTTGATGCCAATATTCAGATATATTGAATATGTAAATGGAAATGGTAAAAGGTCACTTGTGCTGATAATGTTAATTTTGCATCATAGACATTTTGCATCATAAAATATAGTTTTGGCAAGTAAATGACGTTTAGCAGCCAATTAGCAAAAAGTCACTAAATTACTGCAATAATAATAATGATGGTATTAATAAAGTGTATTCATGTATCAAAGCCCATACCCATTTAAAGACATATATATGTATATATATATATATATATATATACATTGAAAAACATAGGAAACACCTTCTCAAACGTCCCCAGATAGTCAGGCTGAAAATGTAAAGGAAATTTTCATTTTCTGGCCTGTCAGTTTCCTGATGGGGAGCAAACGAATGCAGGAGCAAAACAAATCTATCAAGCTTCGCGTCGAGGCGAGAGGGCAGGCAGCTCCCGCACAGCTGAGACGGGGTGCGGGCACAGGACGCGGGGTGCCTGGGAGCACTCCTCCAGCTGGGCCTGCCGGAGAGCACGGATTAATGGCAGCCCAACGTGGGCGGGGCTGAGAGAGAGAGAACTCTGGGTAAGACTTTGGCTCAGGGTCTACTCCTTAGCTACTAATCATTTGATAATATATTAGTAAACAAAAATTCTCACTTTCAATCTAACTTACTGTAGAAATGTATTACAAAGATATCTTGCTCCAATCCCACAAAATATTTATTGAAGCGCTTGCAAATGGTCAAATATAACTTATTTTCAGAGTATGCTAACTAACCCGATGTTTTACATTTGCAGGTGATTTACAAGCTGTGCTGTAAATACCTGGAGCAAGATATTATTGTATTACATTAAAAAATTTGTTTGTGAATGAATATTTTAATCTATTAATACATCATCAAGAGAAGATTTATTAATAGTTTTGGCTCAATATTTGTGATATTCGGATCCTTTTATATATTAATAGTTAATGAGCAGGACTGACACTAAAGTGATACTCTGTCAGCGCATTGGGCAACGGTAAGAAGGATCACCACCCTCTCCGAGTTCCACCCTTGACCTCGTCCGTGTATTTTGCCCTCCGAATTTCATTTTCCATAAGTGACGCGAGCCGTTTGTGACACTCGCACCCTCGTCAAAGTTGGCCCGTCGCGTTGGCGGATAGCGCGAGTGACTGGGGGGGTGGGGGCTTAAGAGACTAATTCCCAATCAGACTTAGCAGACGGCGGATTGCAGACTGGGGCATTCGAGTGACTGGAGACATTCATAGCCAGGCAGGGCATCACGAGCCTAATAGCAGCGATGCCACAAAACCCAGCTGAAAATGCCAATTTTATGCTATTTAGACTTTTGATTAAAGCAATAATGGACACCTGTCTGTATCACCGGCAGGTTAATCAGAGTGTTTTCAATCCCTTTGTGTAACGTCACTGTGCCGTATAGAAAATTAAAGAGAACTCACATTCGATTCCAAACGCGACTTAGACTGACTGCAGACAGCTGTCACCCTCAGAGGGTTTATAAGCATGTTTCTGAGTTAACCTGCAGCACAGTTGCATCAGAAATGGAATTTAGAAAAAGACGAAAACGATCAGCTCTGAAAAAACAGCACACATAAACATCTGATCCACTAAAACGCTGCAGTTTTTCACGTTAAAAGGTCATGTTGGACCTTTAGGTTTGGGTCAAAACCCATGTAGGACAGGGGAGTTCGCTGGATGGCTTCAGTGAAAGTTATACACGTTCGTCTAAAAAGTCACGATTAGGGGCATTTTTATGACGTCTCGAGGTTAATGATGATGGATTCATAATGAAAGGGGCAGACCTGAAGGCGTTTTGTCTTTCAAGAACCCATAATGAATGACTGATTAAAACTAGACCAAACACTGACAATGTTTTTTTCAAAAGCCAAAACAAAGTATAGAAACAACACAGCATTGTCTTTTCTTGGGAGTAATGTACTGTAATTTTACTGGATTCGCCCCATTGAGGCAGGAATTGCACTGACAGGGCATGTAAGTCATTGAGTCTCACCTGGCCCACTGAATCCATTCACGAGATGTGTTGCTGGGCTGCATCCCGTCAACCAAACCGGGAAGCGGTGGAGCGGAGCAAAAATATGTCAAGGAGGAACACACACACTTTGATTTCAAGATCTCCACTTTCATTGGAAAGGTGCTACAGAGGATGGGAGCCCATCCATCTGTCCAGTTTTCATACTGCTTATCCATTACAGAGTCATGGTGAGTTTGGAACCTTTCCCAGAATGCACCGGGAATGAGGCAGGGGACACCTTGGATTGGACACCAGCCAATCACAGTGCTCACACTTGCATAATCATACCTAGACACTAATTCACATAAATTTATGTCTCTGATCTGTGAGAAGTTTCCATATTAAACCCACGCAAACAGCAACAGAATAGTCAGTCTCGACATATACAGAGCAGGCAGGAAAGAAGCCCACCATCCTGGAAGTGTCAGGCCGCTGAGGTGCCCCCCGAGAAAGAGAGAGCTGGGGAAACAGCCAGGCCCATCAGCCATCAAAAACAGGAGCTGATCATGATCAAGCAGGACATGAAAGCTGATGAGCAGAAACACTGAATGGGATTGCTGGGAGAGAGGCGTGACCAGCCGGAGACCTGTCTCAGCTTATAGGCCCAGTCGCATGACAACATCACCTGACCAGAAGCAAGTGGAGTTCAACAACCTGGACTCCAGGACAATAACCAATAGAAAATCCAGAGAATAGCCATTCAGCAACAACGGCGATACTCATCAGCTATCACTGTGGACGTTATGAAGGACTTTCTCCCTCTCTCTGAGATGCTAGGGATAGAACTTACTTTTAGGAGTCGGGGATTCTATCTGAATTAATCGGTTATATGGGGTCAGAGTTCGACCAGCTCAGAAAAGCAATGGTAAACATTCATTTGCTGTTTCTTTGGGGGGGGGGGGTGAATCCCACTGACACCCACATCAAAAGGGCAGATCGGTACTTTATGCTGACTACATCAAAGCACACTGATGGAGTGGCATGTAGCGGGGCCATTATTTTTAGATGAGCTTTTTAATTTGGGAGGGGGCATCCCTCCTTGGACAGCAATGGGCCCAAAATACGAGCAGAAGTGGCATCAGTGTCAGGAAAGGGCATTTTAACCCCAAGGGTGCCATTAAAACAGCTTCATTTAATAAGCCACCGTCCGTCCTCGCAGGATAGCATGCTGTGATCCCCCCCGTTTTAATGCCATTCATCATCACAAGACAACAGTCATCTTTACCAAGATAAGAGGAAGATGTATCTGGACCACAGGGGCAGAGCCAGAGCTTTGGGGACTGGTCAGGATTAGAACGCTTAAGACCATCTATCTATTTATCAACATCAACAAGCTAACATTACTGGATTCACCTGTATCAATGTGTATTGCAAAAACATGCTATTCTTTCAGTTACACTTTACGTAAAGCAGTCACTATACTGCATTGCAGATACCTTCATAATGCATTTATAAGTTATTATAAACCCAGCTATAATTATATAAAAGGCATAACACATTATAGTCATGTGCATTGTGCATTATGAATGCTCTAAGAAGGTCTCATTTGTAATGCACTACAAACACCTTCATAATGCGGCACAAAGCATCCTTAATTCTTATACTGACCATTATAATGCATTATAAAGGTATTTATATTGCATTATAGATGAGACCTTCATAGAGCCTTCAGAATGCTTAAGAAACATGGTTATAATTAGGGCTGTCAAAATTGACGCGTTAATGCATCAATTTTCACAGCCCTAGTTATAATATATTAAGCCTTTTTATAAATATGGTTGTGTTTATAATACTTTATGAATGTGTTACAGTGAATTATAAGAATTCTATTATTAATTATATTATTATTATATGGGTATTATTATTATTATATTATTACTATTAGCCTCTCTGTCTTTTGTCTTAAGAGTCTTCCCTTTCTTCGTTCACAGTGGATCACACACGGTAGAGCCATGTTATATTGTTCAAAATGTGCAAAGTGTGTCTTTTCACACTGCGCCCTACGTGTATGACGTATATGCCTACTGTCCTCACATCCAGTGACACAAGCTTGATTCAAATGAAATTTCATTCTTGCAAGCATGGTAGGTTCGCAGACAGGACCAGTGACGGGACTAGATAGAGATTACGCAAATCCCGAAAGCGTCCAGCCGACTGCCTTCGAGAGCGAGAAGAGTAATGGGCTGAATGGGCTGAATGCACAGATAAATCCTTGGTAGGCCGCGATACGTCCTTCAGCAAAGCCAGCAGCGTTTCAGAGGACAACAGAACACATGGGCGAAAAGAGGCGGCTTGCTGGCATCGCACCGCATTACATTAGATTCATCTGATGCACGGCAAGTTTCTTACCCACATGGATTTACATACTGAGCAATTTTTCACTCACACATTACTGATAATGTTACACACAGAAATTTATGTTTAAAGCTATTTATCTGGTTAGAAAGTGTATATTTGATTATAAACACTGTTTTATATTAAATTAATATATATACATATATTAAGAGCATTGCAATGAGTACTGCAGTTTTTTCCATTCATAAAAAAGTTTTTATATCTTGTTGGGTGGCTAGAAGAAGACAGATTTGTTTTCTGAATCTCTCCAGGGGCACCTTCTATAGCATTAATGTGCACTACATGGAGAAAAGTATTGCAACACCTGGCCATTACAGCTACGTGGACAATTATGTGACAGCCCATTTTAAATCCATAGGCGCCAATATGGAGTTGGAGTGAGCACTGGTAGATAGTTCAGGTCCAGAAAGTAAAAGTCGAGACCAAGATATTGTTTCAACCAACCAATTGAGTTGATTCAGTGACCATGAGCTGGCTTTATGAGAGTTTGGAAGTTATTTTCCAAAACATTTACAGGCAGACTGAATACAGGAAAAGTTGTGTTTCATTCAGATCTTCCTTGGAACACGTACAGAGGTAGAGTTTCTGACATCTGCATATCCCATTAGTTTGCTACTCAAAGCATGAATAGATAGAAAAACTATTCTAGCATATATTTGTGGTTTGCTGTGTCAATGTTATTTCAATGTTCATCGAAAACTTTAAAATAAATACAATTTCTTTTTCTGTAAGGTGCGGAGTATTAATTCCCGGGTCATGCTTGTAGTTGGCATTGTTTGTTCATGTTGTGCAGAGAATACTCCGCAACCAGAGGTGTAAGTCCAAAAAAGTAAAAGATTTTCTTTCAACCAACTAGTTGGGGGCTCTATGACTGTGACTCTTTATGCTCAGCTGGTTGGTTGAAACAAAATCCTGGTCTGGATTTTTGCTTTCTGGATCTGAGCTATTCACCTCTGCCTGTGAGGAGGGGGATTGAAGGTTGAGCAGTGCTTGTTGGGTGTGCAGTGCAATCCAAGTGAGGGATTCCCTTCATACTTTGGCAGGTTATAAAATGAAGATGGTTGGGGGCCTTTGATACATGCTGCAGATGTTGTTATTTATTCAGAACTTCATCCAAGTCTCAGACACACACATAGTGGGAAAGACATCACCCAGTTTGAGCAAGGGACCAAAATGGCATCAGGCCAGACCATACAGACGGTTCTCATGAACACTACGCTGGTATGGTTAAAAAAAATCACTGATATTTTCTAGTTAAATGTCATGAACTACTGGCTCTTGTTACGTGGACATGTATTGCATATTTGTTGTAGTGTTTTTATAATGAATTGTCTTTAAATGAAGTCAGGACTGTTAGCAGCACCTGGAAACTCACCTCCATCCACGTGTTGCCGTCCTGCCCGCTGCTTCAGCCAAGCAGAGTAGATGATTAGCAGCTACAAGCTCGCACACATTATGGGCTGGCTTTGCAAACAGGATGCCGTGGCCTTCCTTATATCCTTGCCCTCCCTCTCGGCTTCCAGGCGGCACATCAAAAATGAGCCGGAGGTACGACGTGGGGAAATAGCCCGCTACCTCCACCACCCACCCACCCCCAACTGGCGTCAACATGAAAGCTTTTCACACGACAGCCTTGCAGCAACCGGCTTACGTCACACTGGCTACCGGCCCATTTTTGGGGTGGTCTGGAGTAGAGCGTGAATGGGCCTGAAATGTCAGCCCAATACCCGGCCCAGGCCTGTGACATTCCAGCCCTCCCCCAAATACTAACAGAGGTTCTCAGCCCGAGCCTGACTTAAACCCGGCGCTGACTTATACCGTGTGATTTTGCATAACACGCAAACACACACAAACACAACAAACACCCGAGCGTGGTCAAAAGCGAAACCAGGCAATTGGTGTTTCTGCCCAACGAACTACTAAATAAAGTTATGATGCTACAATTAGCCCAAGCCTGACCTGAACCTGCCCGAACCCAACCGATGCTTGGACTTGGAGACCTACCTACCGGAGCTCATGCAGGTGAAAGCAAAGTAAGTAAATATCTATGACGAAGGAATACACAATACCAATTCACTTTTATGTGGAAGATCAGCATTTTTTACTACATCAGAATGCTTTTTTGTTCAAAGATATAACTATTGTTCTTACCTTTCATCATACCAATATGTATTAAAGTCCTAAGTTAACTGCCACCAGCATATGATCTGGATTTGAACATGTTTTAATAAACTCCTTCCATCCTAGATACAAATTACCCCCCTGACGTAACTTACCTTATGCTAACATCTCAGCCAAAGTTGGACCCATGAAGGTTTGGTAGTATTGTGACTTCTGTTTCACACCGAGGTTCCTCAGTGCCGCAGGCAGAGAATGCGGTGGCCAGAATAAACCAGATCAGAAATTCAGATTCAAAATTCAGCAGGATTCAGATAGCGCTTAGCCGAGAGCATTCACATTACAGCTACCAGATGTCAAAATAAATAATGACACGCTCAGTAGCTTTCCGTCTAAGCCGCGTTAGAGACGGTAATTATGGCAAGTTATGTATTGCCGGGCACCCGATTCACAACCATTTTCACAAGTTTATGTACATGATGTCTCGTCCTAAGGTGGGCGTTGGCAAAAGAAACCCCAGACGTAGACGGGGAAAAACCCCCAAAGGGGACCTTATTTATAATTTAAGGATTTGTCGTGACAGCAGGAAGAATGACAGAACTGGGAAGGACTGGGAGGCACGTATATTCAGACTAACGAGGGACTGCTGTGATGCTGGTGTGGAGAATAGGGATCACGACAGGAGATTACAAACAGGACACTACCGCGAAGCAGCAGGCGGGTTCCAGAGGATCGACAGTGACCCCCGCTGCTCATTCCTGGGGATGGTCCGGACAGGTCCTGACACATGAATTATCTTTTTTTAAATCCCATAATCTATATTCACTTCAAACACTTCTTGTTTATTGTATTTATGTATTTTGCATAATTGTTTTGGTAAAGTTTCTGCCCATTTTTTCGCGTCTTCTCAAAGCTGAAAAACTGGCGGCCCCAAGTGACTCTTGACTGGATGAAAACCGTCCATTTTATCAAATTTAATTAATGACTGAATTGCGTACTGCGCACTAAAACCCTTCTGCTATGCATAACGGCGTACTGTCAAGTCCTGCCTTACCTTAAAAGACACAGAATGAACAAATGGACGAGCTTCAGAAAATTCAATTCCAGTTTCAATTCAATTTTATTTGCATAACGCTTTTAAGGAGAATTTTGACAAAGCACTTTACAGAGTTTTGCCCCCACAGATTAAGCCTGAGGTGGCAGTGGTACGGAGAGAGTACATATCCTTGTCAGAATAGGGAAGCCCATCCTCCTCTGGGTGGTACAGAGCAGCACTTTCCGTTTTTAGTGTGCGATAACTTCAGGCAGATGGTGTGACAGCACAGGTAGGAAGCTGCACTATGGACCAGGCAGACAGGTGGATGGGCCGGATGGCTCAGGCAGACAGTCAGCAGGTGGGCTAGTTCAAGGAGGTGGCAGGCAGGGTATCCCCCCCTCCCCCATATCTGGACCACCAAATGATTCGGCCCAGATGCAGGGACAGGATAAGGAAAGTGCATCAGCAATTGAAACAATTGAGGAACAGAAAAGTGACAAATCAAGACTGTGGGGTGAGCGTGGTATAGAAGCACGGTGACTATGAGCTTGGGCGTCAGAGATGTTGGGCCCTATGAAAGCTTTGGGCCCTCAACTCAGACCAATTCAATTATGGTCCAAATTTTGAGGGCTCCTGTCACTTGACCGCATGCATGCTTAACGGCTAAGATAAGATATAATTTATAAGAGCTTCATAGCAGTATCACCTTCAGTACCAAAGGTTTCTGAAAGCCTCTTATGCACTGCCTCCGTCTCGCTTTCCTACAGACACACTTGAGCGTTTTTTTATCTGCCCGTAGACTTTGCTTGCTAAAATAGATCCCGCCGTTGGCCACGGCGCTCGGCTAATGACTAGCTGGAGGCTGACGGAGGGAACACGAGGGAATGACAACCCGCAATCATGCCTCTCGCACCTCAGACGACAACTACGGAGGGTGCAGGGACAGGCAGCCTACGTCCCTCCACTCTGCTACAGCCCGCTGATTGAACTTTATTGGTGCGCAATGTCACATGATGGCCTCTGGGGGGAGCAGGGGCTTGAGAGGGTGAAAATTTTGCTCTTAGTTCACAAGCTTTTGAACACTCATTGACTGAATTATTCGCAGTCTATGAGTTTAATTTATAAATCCATTTTTACAGCTATCTGATTTCGACCTTGGCCCCTCACTGGTAGAATAACCTTTGTCTTTCATTCGGGACTTTAATATAATAAGGAGCATATAATCTTCTCCTTTTCTATAAAGACTACCCTTGGGTACCCTTCCTCCCGTAAATGCTGACATGAAGGTGGCCTATCACTGGCCTATTCTAGAAGCCATCACGGTTCTGTAAATATTCCGCATACCCTACTGACCTAATACTGCATCCCTAGTCTGTGCTGAGCGCCTGCTCTATTGTCATTATTTCCTGCTCTTTGTTAGTTTGCCTCCAAAGTCCTTATCCATTAGATGAATGAAGGTGTGTACCACTAGCCCACACTGACCCGATAGCACTTACCACCAGCCCGCACTGACCCGATAGCGCTTACCACCAGCCCGCACTGACCCGATAGCACTTACCACCAGCCCGCACTGACCCGATAGCACTTACCACCAGCCCGCACTGACCCGACAGCGCTTACCACCAGCCCACACTGACCCGATAGCACTTACCACCAGCCCACACTGACCCGACAGTGCGTACCACCAGCCCACACTGACCCGATAGCACTTACCACCAGCCCGCACTGACCTGATAGCACTTACCACCAGCCCACACTGACCCAACAGCACTTACCACCAGCCCACACTGACCCGACAGCGCTTACCACCAGTCCGCACTGACCCGATAGCACTTACCACCAGCCCACACTGACCCGATAGCACTTACCACCAGCCCGCACTGACCCTACAGCGCATACCACCAGCCCGCACTGACCCGACAGCGCTTTCCACCAGCCCACACTGACCCGACAGTGCGTACCACCAGCCCGCACTGACCCGACAGTGTGTACTGCCAGCCCGCACTGACTCGACAGCACTTACCACAAGCCTTCACTGACCCGACAGCGTGTACCACCAGCCCACACTGACCCGACAGCGCATACCACCAGGCCGCACTGACCCGACAGCGCATACCACCAGGCCGCACTGACCCGACAGCGCATACCACCAGCCCGCACTGACCCGACAGCGTGTACCACTACAAAATGATGTGTAAATGATGTTGGCGTAAAACTATTCCATTATGCCTGTCAGAGTGCGTCAGCTTCATTTCAAAAGCTCTCCTTCAATCATTCCATTTCTGCAGCAGCCATCCAATACACCCAAGTATTTTCTGACTTGACCATTACCTTGCCTTGTTTAGCTAATCATTACCTCATTGAGTTATTAATAACTGAGATTAATTAATTGATCTGGTTACTGTGTTACTGTTAATTTGCAGATGTTCTAATGTTAAATTGTGTTTCTTTTTCTGAGCAAATGTACACTTATATTCTGTATAAATTGCTTTAAACATTTCCTTGACTGCCTAAGGCTTTAGCACAGTACTGTACACACACTACGTGGCCTACGTGGAAAACGCCACACCCTAATGATCCACTTTTAAAAACTGCAGTGGGAATTGTACAAGTATGTTAATTCAGATTTCCCACTGGCATGGCTAACGGCTCACCCCCCCTCCCTATTTAAATAAAGCAACAACCTCAACAAGCCAAAAATAGATGCACTTTGGTAAGATGTTAATTGGGTAATTTTGCAGCAGAGCGGCCATTCTGACTTTGATCAATGGCTGGTGGAAGTCATTACAGGCCCCCGCCCAGTGCAAGGGGCCGCCACTAATTGCATGCCAGCCTGTAGCTCAGCGGCGTAATTGACAGCTGCGCGTGACAGGTGTCCGTGGCGAGTGCGAGCTCGCGGGAGCGAGAGGGCTGGAAAAGGAGAGGGCGGGGTGGGTGGAGGCTGTAGGCGTGGCCCAGACATCCACATTCCTGTGTATATGAGGATGCAGAAAGAGGGACGGGAGTCGAGAAGGTGAGATGAAGTGCGGCTGCCATGGAAACGGCGGTGCTGCTCTTAAGATAGAGTGGTAGCGGGAATGGAGGAGGGCGTTTCATCCTTCCTGGCAGATAAAAAACCTCAGGCTCTCACTAGATCACGCTGAGGCTGCCAGTCACTCATGCTGGCCAACACAATCCCACCCTGGGCTATCCACTAACACCCCCCCTCCTCCCAACACCAGTCCACAGGGGTGTTTACAGGGGTGGGGCCACAGGCGCACCACTGAATGCTGATTGGCCCCCAGAGTAACCCCTCCCCTTCCATCAAAACATATCTTTAGCTAACGGTAACGTTGGCTCCCCTGTATGGTCTCTCTTAGAATCGCCCCTTCCAACTGTCTTTTGGCTGCAAGGCCTTCCATACCTAAACATAAGGGGTGGGATGAGAGGCGTATGGTGCCGACATGGGAAAGTTCCACAGGCCTTGAAGTATCTGCTGCATAAACGAGGGTAACCACAGACTCATAAAAATGTTAAACGCCCTGCTGGAAAAATGCAGACAGTGGCAAAAAAAAAAATCCTCCAATCATAAATGCCCCTGAAGTTCACTATTTTTACATATGTTGAATTTATGCATTAGACATTTGATTAGAATGAAGAGGAACACAGTTCCCGAGTGCCACCATCGTCACACATAAATAGTATATATCCATATCATCTTTATCCATCTTTCATTTCACTCTCTGATGCTGTTTGAGAGTCCCTCCTTCGGAGTTCCCCTTACCACATCCTCAACGCACACACGCACACTCCAGCTTTACGAAAACCCGGCTGGAAAGTCTTGCCGGATGATGGGATTGAAAGAATGCTTGGTTCTTTCCTCCGTGTGTTTTGTTAATCAGTATTTAAATTCAAATCAACGAAGGAGGATTCTGGCCAATTCTTTTCAAATTTCTTAGCTGGATGCACCTTCGTGACCGCGGCATGATCGAGAGGAGGAAAGGTAATAGATGAGCTACAGAATGAAGCAGGGCTGCTGTGCGACACATTCTCAGCCCGTGGGTATTATAATAACGCCGGGAAACTGTTACGGTCGCAGCAGTGCTGGTATTGCAGGGACAAGACTCTGGCCCTAACCAAGAGCATTAATTGGGCCCATTCTTAACCAGGCAATAATCATTATCGGCAATAATCGGCATCATTCAGGCTGACCAGCGAGACCACGTCCAGATCGACTTTTGGAGACCTTCCATCTACTTTATTCAGTGGCAATTCTGCTAAGGGTATGGCAGCCTGGCTCCACATTACATGCATCATTAAGTGAATTATTTTCTTATAAGCTTAAACTTTAATACAACTGAAGGATAGAAGTGGGCTTTAGATTAAGAAAAGGATTTTATATGATTTTCTAGGGGGGGTTATTGGGGATTTTACTTCCCATTTTAATAATCTACTTTTCGCCGTCTCTTGTCACACAGATAGCTGACCAACGTCACTCCCATCTGGTGCCCTAGCTGGACTCCTGGTGGACGTGATGACTGGCCAAAAGCTGAGGAATAAATCTGCCCCCCTCTTACTTAAAGGAGGGGCCTCAGCTTAGGGCTACCTAGGATGATGGTTTACTCATTTAATGACTGCTTCTTCAATCATTGTGTCCGTTCAGCCTCCACACTCCTTCTCCAGTACAGGGTCACGGTGACCAGGGAAACATCGCAGCGACAACAATTCAGCTAGGCAATCAAATGTCAGGAGGAGACCCACACAAACACAGGCAGGATGTGTATACTCTACGCACACAAGGCCGGGTGGGAAACAAGCCCCGGGGGTTTGAGATCACTGTGTCACCATGCTAACCTTAAATTTCTGCACGTTTATATTAAACCTTAACAAGTAATTGTTTTTGTAACAGAAAGTGGGCACGGAGCTCTACTTGTTAAATGAATGTGATTTGGGTAAGAAAATATGGGGTAAGAGCAGTAAAAACATTCAGGAGTGGCTGGGAGAGAGCTGATGACGTCGCCGGAGGGAGCGGCCATACGGCCGGGCCACCAGCACAGCTGCCTCCGTCGCGCGCATATTAACCTCAGGCTTCAAGGCCTGGCTCGGGGTGGTGACCATAGCAACTGTTTCTGCGGGAACCCAGGGAGGTCGCCGCTCTGCGCATTCCGGGCTGCCGCACCTGAGCGCGGAGCTGTCAGTTCCGTCAAGGTCACGTATGGGCAGCTAAAAAGCTCATCAAGAGGGTCGGCGAAGTTCAACATCGCGGTGTTCTTTGCTGGGCCAGAAGTAGCTACTTCCTGGTACCTGAAAATTGGAATTTTTGGTTCTTGTTGGTAAATGTAAATGTAAGTGTAAACGTTTTGGGGCAACAATATCAGAAAGAGTGTTACAATAAAAATATATATATATAGGTCAAGAATTGGGGATATTGTGTAAGTGATTATTGGATATAGTGCTGTGTGCTGACATGAGTTCAGAAAGTTAAGATTCTCACAGTAAGATTCTTTCATTAGTACACTATGACCAGCAAAGCATAAGCTTAAAAACAAAAATTTAAATATAAAAAATTTCGGTAACATTTTCTATGAAACCCATATTCAGAAAACCTAGTGCCTGTTCTTATTTTCATTGTAACACATTCAAAAAGTATTATAAACCTGGCTATAACTATTTATAAAAATGCATAACACACCACAGTCTTGTGCATTATGAATGCTCTATGATGCTTAGACTTATAATGCACTATAGATACCTTTATAATGCAGAACAATGCATCCTTAATTCTTATACCAGCCATTATAATGCATTATGACGATATGAAGCTATAGCGCATGACAGTGATCACGCATGATGTTCGTGTCGAGAATTTAGCATTCACCTTCAGCATTCAGCAGGTTGAGGTTATAAACACCTGACCTTAACTGACGCACCAGTTTGAACCCCCAACCCCCCAACGAAAGGCTCTACCATTTATCATATCCCTCAAGAGGCACCCTCATGCCCGCAGGGGAAAAATCAAGTGTACCTGTACTGCATATCAGACAATGACAATGGGGCGGTGTCGGGTCGGCATACCCACATCGCCTTCTCCAGCATTCCGTCATTCGGTAATTTGCGACGTCTCGCCAAGTGACCCACATCATGCATTTGTAGGATCCCATAAAAACACGCACTAGTGTGAGATATGTTTTCACCTCTCCCTGACAAAATGGCAGCTTGATCAGGTTTGGCAGCTTGATTTTGTTTCTACTCAGTATCATGCATTGACCCTTTCCTGCAAATAAGCACCATTGATTCTTACAACGTCAAAACACTTATGCAGTAAAAGCTCAAAGGTAAGGGGGACTGGAGCCTATCCCGGGAAGGCAGAAAAACCCCGCCCAGAAAGGATGCCAGTATATCACAGGGCAGACACAGACTCGCAGACCACTTCATTTATATTTGGTCAATGTACAACACAACAACCTACACAACACAAGGAGAACATGCCAAACCTACACACACATGCAATCCCACAATGCTCGAGGTGTGAGGTGACAGTGTTGTCCACAAGTGCTCAAGGTCAAGTGCCTGTGATACGTAGTCATGCCCACCAAGGTGCTTAGATGCTGCAGTAGGACACATAGTGGTGTGTTACAAAGCAGTTTGGAGAGCAGACTGGGGGGGAGATGGCGATGTTTAAATGCGGCTGCCACTGCTTATCTACTGAAGGATTAAAACAGAATTAGCTCATCACGTATCAGGGGGTGACAAGCTCAGCTCGATAGGCCGTTTCTGGTGGGCAGGAGACTTATGGAGAGTCGTCTGCATGACACAGGGTGTTTTTGTTAATTTTTTTTACCTCTTTCTCATATTTCCCTATCCATATGAAGTTTGTGGTTACAATTTCTGTGCGTTGTCTTGCAAAATTTTCTTGTGTTGCAGTTATAGCGGGGAATGTTAATATATGCTAATGACTTGAGCCATTTTATAAGCATGGGCACAGCTAGAAATTATGGATGGAATATTACCTTGGGGCCCCTAGATGGCAGGGGTGGGGGAAGGCCCTTGGCAGATTTGGGACTCCTCCAGGCGAGGCACCAGAGTCGAAATGCAGCCTCACCACAGTACGCCAAGCACAAACACGAAGAACACAATGTCTTTGCGTTTCTACAGCCTGGGTTTCAAGTCCAGCGCAGGGATGGGTTCCTTCTCCCTTTTATTGTACCATCCTCAAGGCATCACAGAGTACAAATTACAACTAAATACTTTCTCAAACATATTAAACTTTGCAGATTATATCCATTATAGGTACAGCTTCTGGCTAAAAGATTAAAGTATTCCAATTAGTCTTTTTTTCACATCCCCATTATGTTTTTGATGGATTGCCTCTCAAGGACCAGTCTTTAAGATGAATCCACTAATTTGTTTTAGTGGAGGGTTCGAAACGTATCAGATTGTCTGCTTTGGTATCACCATAACAACCTCAGAAGGGTGTCTTCCCTCTAGGCAAAGGTGCAAGGCAGAGCCATATTATGCTGCCCGTTTTATGCTTTTAAGACGTTCACCTGCTGGTATTTTTGGTTTTGGTGATTCTGGGTTTGGAACCCACAGATCAGTACTGCCAGGTGCTTGGAGAGAAACCCCCTGTGTCAGTTGAGCCTAATTGTCCAGAAACACAGAATCAGAGAATAAGGTAGAACGCTGAGGTAGAACCTAGGAAGCAATAGAAGATTCAGACCATAGGAATGTACATGTGAATGTTCTCAGTGGGGGGGCGCAGTAGTTTGCTGCACGCCCCCATACTTTAGGGTTTGTATGCAGAACTCCATGTGTGAAGGCTGTATGTGTTTCATGGCTTCCCGCCCGCTGACCAGAACCAAGGCGGTAGCTGAACTGGCATCTCTAATTTGCCGTTAGTGTGTGAGTGTGTGCCCCCATGAAGAAGTGGCTGTGGAAGGTGCATGGGACCTTCCATAATTCAATGCCATTCTCACCCATTGTTATTGTCACAAGTCAGTGGGCGATTCGTGACCTGAATCCCACATATTCAAACTACAGGTCACTGAAAAGCCTGCCTCTGTTTCTACCGTGGCCCTCCCAGCCCACTGCTAGTGGGTCACAGACATCGGAAAGTAATCCAATGTTCGTTGACATTGACAACCAGCCAATCAGATTTACGCAATCCAGCTCAATCTATTTAAACTGGCTGGGAGGGGAAGAGTGGGCGCACGATGGGAAAATCTAGTAGTGTAATAGAAATGAAATACATGTTGCTTTCTTACGATTAGCCTTCCTGACACGCAACGCTCGCCCGCCGCTGGAGGAGTCGAAGCCACCTCGTTCCATCTGATGGATTCAGTAATTACCGAAGCAACTTTTCATCTTGGCAAAGCCAGGGGACAAGACGTGCCTGAATGCAGGCCTCGCCCATTTAATGCCGGGCCTTACCTGATCCCAAAACCCCTGGTCTGCCATGGGAACAGACAGTGGAAATCAGAATGCTTCACTGGAAAGATGCCTATCATTTCATCGTTGTGCCATTACGAAACTGTAAATTTAACATTAAAGAAAAACAACCATTGTTTCTGGTGGACCATATTACTGCAAACCATACTTTAGTGGTATAGTAAAACAGTACTAAAATGATATATAAATAAGGAATTTAATTCCTGCATGTCACTCAACTAGTGAAGAAGGCAGCATTATTTTCATTTAATTACATTTTTTGTAAATCAGGTTGAGCCAGTCCCTGGAGCAAATGAGGGTTGGGGCTGTGGTCTAGAACCCCATAGTAAAATCATCTTATTGATGCTGCGATTTCAACTAGCAACCAACTGATTACAGGTATAGTGCCGTAATACACAGAGCCACACACCACCCGTCAGTCATCCCTCATCGTGCAAACCCACACACTAACACAACAGCTGCAATCAAGAATGTCAGCAACTAAACTACAAGGCATGTAGACCAGGTGCTCTTGAGCTACGAGACAGTCAACTTCTACTGCTGTCCTGAGTTCCCATGAAATCAACTTCTCCTGCCATCATTGGACGGCAGGGCCGTGCTGCGATGTTTGAAGGGGCGGGTGCTCAAAGTTAGAAAGGAGCACATAGAACCAGGCTGAATAACAACAACCCACAGTCATCAAGAATCTAATATGGAATCGCATCATACTATATCCCTGTCATCGGGTGGGGACAATGCAAAGCAAACGTAGCCT
>JAODKM010000016.1:10008510-10022201 GCA_026780845.1 Petrocephalus sullivani | reverse complement strand
CCGGCTGTCTGCGGCACATCCCCCGCTGTAGTCGGCGCACCCCGCACGACGCAGCCCCCAATCTGACAGGACCCAACTGTCCTCCACTCCCTCCCTCCGCGCCGGAACATCACGCCACCTGACCCACATTCCGGCCGCCAAAGGTCCGGCGACAGCCAGCAGGAAGCGTTTCATTCAGATTTACTGGGAGCTGCAATAACCGCTCGCCATGACTAATCTGATGGCCACACCGGAGGCCAAGCCAAAACAGCTTCACGCCGCGTGAAAGAAAAGTAAAATGCCATAATGCAACAGGCACCAGCCAAGTTCCTCATATCCTGCCATTATAATTGTTTTATTTTACATCAGTAAATAAGGGATGCAAACATTCATCTGCCTTGGGCCCGTGCCATTATACTTGCGATTGAACACTAATGAAAAAGTTCAACTCAACTCAACCCAACTTAAATTAATAGGTAAGCAATGCATGCCCTCTAGTGGTAGAATGCACAGCAAACAGCTGAATTGGTTTAACACAACATTTCATTTAAATACATTTAAATGTATTCAAATTCTATTTGAAGGCAACCAATAGGTTATCCGGGGATTATTTTATCCTAAAGGAAACAATCACAAAAATACTGAAGGGTATGTTTTTAAGCCATCAAAGTAAACATTGCAGCGTGTTCACAAGCCTTCTCGCCTCTTTCGCCGACACGTCGGAGCAGGTAACAAAATCGAAATGATAAATTCCACATTTCAAACAGCATGACCTGAAGTTGGCATCTGAGGCACCATGGAGTTGGCCGAGATCTCCAGCAGTAACTAAGCTCTCTCTATCTCACATTAAACTCTGCCAGCCACACTGGAACTGAGCTAATCTCCCCCCGGTAACACGCACCCAACCAGCACCCAAAAGCGGGGCTTCGCGTTTGACTCTGCTGAGCAATCAGATTTCACACCTTTCCGGCTGGCACTCAAAGTTTCTCCTGCATAATCCTCTTCCCTGTGACCAGCCTGGGAGCCAGAAGAAAGGGAAGGAGGAGGTGCAGAGGGAGGGACGGGTGAGGAGGAGCAGCAGAGGAGGAAAAGAAGTGGGAGAAGCCCCAGGAGGGAGACCTAATATGCTGTTGCTCCTCAGTGTTAGATACAACCGGGAGCAGTTAGAATCAGCATGCTGAAAGAAAGGCTGTTGGACAGAATAAGGGTGCAGTGGGACAGAGAGCTGGAAAGTGGGATGAGGGACAAGGGAGCCATTAAAGAAGAGATAGGAAGAGGCAGGTATCAAAAATGAAGAAGAAAAGAATCAGAGGAAAGAGAAAAAGTGAGAGAACGATGTGGAATGAGCATCCAGGTGTGCAGAGCTGGTCTGGTGGGCCGGAAAGAGAAAAAGTGAGAGAACGATGTGGAATGAGCATCCAGGTGTGCAGAGCTGGTCTGGTGGGCCGATGATGGCAGCTTGAGCGGGAGGTGGAGTCCGTATTGCAGCCAAAGGTGAGAGTCTGACAGCCTGACATCCAGAACGGGAAGGATCCTGACAACGGGAGTGTGTGTGGTCACACTCAGGGGAGCAGGTGGGAACGGGCAGCCGGCGTGAGTCATATGGCGCCTGAGGCCTTGCAGCAACGCCTGCAGGACCAAACGCCATTACCTCGCGGGGGCGGAGCCTGGGACGCCTTCCGTTCACCAGCATGTCCGCGGATGCAGTTACTACCTGTCACCGAAACGCGCGCTTAGGATGGTAACAACACCCTACCGTGACACATTATCATTATTCAGCTATGAAGGCAAAGCTGTTGGCCAAATCGACTGTCACTTCGACCCGTTAAAATCTTTTCAACAGCCGAATTGCTCCACGGACCATGGATTTTGGAGGGCGTCAACTGAGGCATGATTCCTAAATCCAGTGAACCAGCATCCGGAGCTGTAACCACACTGCCACCTATGTTTGAGTAGGGGAAGCACACAAAATAACTGTGCTACTGTACAGCGGCCTGCTGCCACAGCTGGCCGCTGTCCAATTTCCCAAGCAGAGTTTTACGGGAACGAAAAGGCCATGGGTGTGTCAGGGGAGGGGGTGATCATTTTCAGTGAGATCCTGACTTCTCCCAAATGGCCAGACTGAATTGCATAGGATATCGATACTCTATCTGTGCATATGAATTGTGCAGGGCTTCCTGAGCTAATTACACATTCTTAGCTAAATGGACTAAGGCTCAGTGGGCCTGCAATGATTCAAATCAAAATATTAAAAAAACAACAACAAACAGAGTATCAGAGAGAATCAAAGTGTGTTGAACCTAGGTGTTATCTAAGCTGGGAGGCCTCCATCTGCAAAATTTATTTTTTTGTCTGACTAATGTGTTTAATCTGGACCGAATTTTTTTTGGGTGGATGCTCATATGCTTCGAGTGGTGTGAAAACGCCTGCAGTTCCTGCCAAAGTGGAAATGAAAGGCTCTTTTCTGCCCCCTAGAGGCAGAAAGGCAGTGTTTCAGTTTTTTTTCTGTTATGAAGCTTGGGTGGGGTGTATGTTTGTGTGTGTGTGTGTGTGTGTGTGTGTGTGTGTGGTGCGGGTGGTAAAAATGAAAAGCAAAGATCATATCTGACAAAAAAAAAATGTCCTAACTAATGGGATTGCAGTCTGTTAGCACTCCCAGAATGGAAAACACTAATGAAATTCCTCTCGTCTACATTGCTAACAACAGTAAAAAGGTTAACAGATTCAAGCTTGCTTCTACAGGGTGCCAACAACATTTCTCCTGTTAACCCCATTACTCTTATCAACACAGGAGTCACAGTGATTCATGGGAGACTCACCAGACCCAATCAGATAATTTCACCAATATCCAATAATAAGCTGTGTTTCCGGTTTTGGTATTAAATATGGATTTAAGATTGCCTAGAATCACCTTAATGCAAAAACAGCGTTGTGCTGGTTTATCTCCACAGGCTCAGAAAAGTGGCACCATCAGTGAATTTGATATTTATCTGTGACAGTGTCAAGAACAGACCGCCTCTCGTCACTGCGACAACTTCCTCTCCAAGTTTCCCTTTCCGTGCACCTCTTGATGGATTGGACATGTCTGGCTGTCATAAGCCACCCTTGCTTAGTTTTCCCTTCAGAGAGTGAAGTCACATCTAAAAGTTATACAAAACATCCCTAAGCTTCCTAGACAATAGGGGGAACAGATCTTAAGCACATGGACATATAGGAGGTCCAGCTCAGTAAAATGGATCCAGTGAAATGTCACTTAGAGTAAGTCACTAATTGTAAATAGTAACACTTTGGTCAAATAGAGAAGGAGAGAAGGTAGGCCTGCTGGCCTGATGGAAATCCACTCATTACATTGACCACATGCTGCTGCAGAGAAGCTGGGCAGCAGTTATGGGACCACAGGCCACCCAGATGTAAATAGAGGAACCACTGCTTCTCTCTCCATCTGCAAACTCTTCCACAGATCAACCGGGCCTGGAGCTACTAAAGAGCAAGCTGAGGCAGATATGCCACCACTTCTCATGTCCTGCCTCATCGGTCAGATGGACATCTCATACTACAGGTGCTGTGTGAGTGACGATGCCTCACTTAGGCCAGATGGGTTTAATCCGGTCTTAAGAATGGTCCACCGTATCCGTACTGTGGGCAGGCACTGCTGATTGGCCATTGTGCGACATTCGTGGATCATTATTTGGATGATGGCTGAGGGATCATTTCGGGGTGTTGAGATACTGCTTCATCAAGGGGTTCTTTCTTTTCCAACTCCTTACCTATTAATTAGGGGTGGGAGTATGCCTTCTGTTGGCCAACTGCAGCAGCCCTCCCCACATCCACCACCACCCCCTACTTCCCTCCAATACCACCATCACACCACGACAAGCCATTAAAGATCATCTCTGAGGTTCTTACAAGCACACAGAGTTCCAAACCCATATTCTAACAATAACCCTAAAAATGAAAGTGGGAAGATGGACCATTGCTATAAAAACCATTGGGTTTAATTTGCCTCAGTCGGCACTACCAACAATTACCCATAACACAAATCCTACTAACATTATCGGAACCCATGAAGAATATCAGAAGCAAATGTAATCACGGTAGCTCCATATCGCACAACCTGCTCTCCATCCATAACTGCAGCAGAATATTATAATGTAGCCGTGAGAGAGTCCCAGCAATCAGGAAGGGCATCAGAACCACATCACACGGGGAGCAGACAGAGAGTGAAAGTTCATTCTGGGATGTGGTAGTTCATTCTGGGATGTGGTAGTTCATTCTGGGATGTGGTAGTCATATCTAGGAGTGGTTGGGTGGGGCAAGGCTTTAACAAAACAACAACAATAATAATAATAATAATAATCTCAAAAATGGGGCTAGATTAAAGGAAGCTGCGGGCAGCAGATTGTGACAGCATTTGGGGCTGGGAAGTGAAATGAAACACATAATTTCGCACAAATAAACACAAACAACCCCAGGCACATGACCCTCCCTCCTTACGACAAACAGATTATAATTCCGGTCATTATCCATTCTGTCTGGAGTGAATGCGTTATTGAATTTCCTAATTATTTTTGCTTTATGTAGAGGGGTTGTCAAATTTGCTCAGCTGGCTGGTCTGAGATTTTGAATTCAAGACACACTTATATGTATGTACCAGTCTTATTACCTTGTAACTGGTCTGTTTGGTTTGCAAAGTGCCGCAGCGCGTTTGATGTAGGTAATTTTAGGTTTATAATGGTACAATACAGATTTGCTGTAAGATTTCTTGCAGTAGTAGCATGAGAGTCTGAAAATGTGAGTGTCACACCAGATGCATGGCAACACGGATGTAGGCTACACCGGAGCAGTAATACCTTAAAACTTTAGGCGTCACGTTTGCAGACGTAAGGAGAGGGAGGCGGAAGAAGGTATGGCACCAGGGAAAGAAGCTAATTACATATGACGCTCTTGTCATGCATGCTGACTTCCGGAGGACTGTCCTCATGCTTATGAAACAGCTGCTCGGCGCGGTGCCTCCATCAGGGGGCACCCTCAGGTGTTCCGGCGGTGAACGGCCCATCTGTGCCCGCTCCAGGTGGCGTGCGTCAAGCCGGCCGCCGACCATGAGCTGAGCCCTTTGGCCGCACGGCCTGCTCGGCACAGAGTGGCGCATCTCGCACCGCCTCGTCCGCGGCGAGGCACTCGCCGACCATGAGCCGAGTCCTTTGGCCGCACGGCCTGTTCGGCACAGAGTGGCGCATCTCGCACCACCTCGTCCACAGTGAGGCACTCGCCGACCTTGAGCCGAGTCCTTTGGCCGCACGGCCCGCTCGGCACAGAGTGGCGCATCTCGCACCGCCTCGTCCACAGTGAGGCACTCGCCGACTGTGAGCCGAGTCCTTTGGCCGCACGGCCTGCTCGGCACAGAGTGGCACAGCTCGCACCGCCTCGTCCGCGGCGAGGCACTCGCCGACTGTGAGCCGAGTCCTTTGGCCGCGCGGCCTGCTCGGCACAGAGTGGCACATCTCGCACCGCCTCGTCCGCGGCGAGGTGTCCCGCTTATCCACCCGTTCCACTTTTCTGCTTCGGTGTGCCGGCCGGTGGAGGTGTCAGGCTGCCTTGGCTCGGCATGAGCCCACGCCTGCTGGTACCTGAGGGCAAAGCGATATGTCTGGCACGCCCACACACCGTAAGGGAAAAGCTGAGGGAATCAACACCCAGGATGACATCATTCTGTCACTAACAGTACATCCACCCCCATCCTCCAGTCACATCCAGCACATTTGTTTCATACTTTAATGGGCAGTGAAAGCTGCACACACCATCTTTGGCTTGTTTTCTTCTTTTCCTTTGCAGACTTTTTGCCTGGCATCGATGCTGGTAACTAGTAACCCTTTGCCACAACGCTGCTAGTTTATGAGCAGCTGATAGTTTAACAGTTGCTAAATACTAAATAAAAACCTTATAGTAACCCTTAAAGCGCCTGTCTGATCAGCGCATACTACCTAACGACTTAAATTAAAGTACAAATCCTTAAATTTTAAATATCAGCTGGAAGCAGTGCCAGTCAGCCCCCCTGAGGAGGGTGCTGACATAGCAAACGTAAGGGGGGGGGGGGGTGGAGCAAGCAATGCCAACACGGAGGCCACTGTTACATCACACGTTTCCTCCTCTCAGTCACCATTTGGTTTTATGTCTTGGAAGCTTCTCACACACCAGCCAACACCTGACAAAGCCTACAAACCAGCACAAAGAGGTGAGGAAATGACTTAAACGGTGCTGCATTCCAAGATATCTATAGTTCCTATAGAAGTGCCTGAGCTTCAGCTTAATTATTTAAGTGCATTTGCATGGTTCCCTGATGATTCCCCTTCGGTTCTTCTACGCTCAAAAATTGCTGTATCATCTGAACCCAGATGAGAGGGAAATGTTACTGTAACTTGCTTTGTGCGACCTTGTCATTTTTGGCCCTGATTGGTCAGGTTATAACAGTCCCAGGAGCACTGGGATTTACATTGCGAACACGCTCTTTAAAAAAAAAAAAAAAAAAAACATGATTAAGTTTACCCCAATTACATTAATACATTAAAAATTAAATTACATTAAAATTGTTCTTTTACACCAGTGTAAGTTCTGTTTACATCATTTTTCCCAAATAGTAGCCAGACTGCAAAGGACTTATTTCTGGTCAGGTTCCTAGTCAATGAAAAAAACAGATGCAAAGTGAGATTCTTTCTCTTGAATTTCATACTCTGTTCCAATATTGATTCAAATATGAATAAATAAATATACAGTTAGCAATCAAAAGATGATTATTCACTGTGTCAGGAAGCATCCAAACTGTGCCCTGCTTTAATATTAAAGCCACAGGTTGGTCTCTCAGCTAAGGAAGTCTCATTAACTACAGCATAGTTTTGCAGTTTATCTTCTCACACGCTGCTCTTTTGCATTTTGGCATATGAACCGGCAGCCCCACAGCTAGGAGCCTTAACTGTGATGCCACCTGCTGTTTGTCTATTACCAGCACTATCCAAGTTTAAACAACACAGACTCAAAGCACTTTGATTTCTCTGTTGCTTTGCACAGATCACAGGCAACCCTAGGCCATTTCTCCCAGGGGACGCAAGGTGAGAGAAGCCAACCAGTCATTCATTATATATATGCTCATATATTGGACCTCTGCTTAACTGTCATATTCAATCACTAAATGAGATTTATTTCTTTTTAAAAGGACTTGATATCCTGAAGTTGCGGAGAGGAGTCCCATAATGCACTGTCAGTGTTCTTGGTGAGACCCATGGGATGCTGTACTGAGGACAGACTGCTGGGCGGGACTGCCGCTGGGCGAGACAACTGGTCCTGAAGTGTGGTCAGCAGGAGTCCTGGGGATCAAACTGGGCCAGAAACTTTCACGCTGAAGATGACCAGACTTTTGATCCCTGAGGTGACATTAGGTGCAAATAGTAGCAACATATTCATGGGCATAAATTGTTCAAGCAAAAAAAAAAATCTTAAAAGATGTGTCATTGCAGGAAGAAAAATAGATACATGCGATTAGTACATATAAGGAAAAGTATATTTTCAAAATAAGATTAATGCAAAGTAGTTTTTTGTTCTGTTATTATTTTTTTTTCTTTTAAAACCTTCTTAATGGAAATAAGTTTATAACTCCTGCGCGATAAATGATTTCCGTCTGAAAGAACTGCAAAGAATAAACTACCCGAAAGAATAACTGTCTCCATCTATATTGGCCATCACTGTAGATCGGCGAACTTGAGCGCAGCCTCCGAGTCACGTGTGCGGTCGCGTTCTATCGGACGAGGAGTGACGTAGAAAATATGCGACAGCAGCTTTCAAGGGGAGGAAGTTTGTGGTCGCTGCTTTCGTTTTACTAGACTTCAGACAGCTCATGGTCTTTTTCGGGCTAATTTAATTTTCCTCTGAAGTCTACACATTTCGCTTACTTGCCATATCTACATATGCATGTTATGAGGGTTTAACTAGCAGCAGTGGAAACTATCAGCTGTTCATAAACCAGCCGCGTCGCAGCAAAGGGTTACTGGTCACCTGCACCGATGCCGGGCAAAAAGTCTGCGAAGGAAAAGAAGAGGAAACATTCCCATTCGGAGGGTCGGCATGACGGGGAGCGAAAGCGCAGGAGTACCGAGTCCAGCACGGAGGTGAATACGCCGCGCTGTCGCTGCATAAAACAAACCTTAGTGGCAGACTTAAAAATCTAAGCTCCCTAGTGACGTAGAGGTGGCTCTGTTTAAGACTGGTTAGTTAACTAGTTTACCCTCATCTGGTTTGTAAACATGGTTATGGCATAAACACCCTCACTGAAAAGTGTAATGTCTTATGAGGGACGTTTACCGGCGGTAATTAGATTTTTTAGGTGAATGTGGCTATGCTTAGTGGGAGCCTAAGCAGGCATGGTCAGTGCCTTCATTGGAGTGTTTCTCTGTCCAGCCCAATTGCAAGGAGGACAATGAGCAGCAGGTGACAGAGGAGCCGAGTGATATCGAGGAGGGCGGCTTAGATCTGAGTGTGTCCTTCAAGCCTATCAGCGACTACCTGACGGACCGGCAGGAGATGCTGGAGCAGTGCTTCCGCGTGCTGGGCGAGAACAAGCTGAAGAAGATGCTGCCTGACGAGCTGAAGGTGCGTCTGCCGTCACGCCAGCGTGGGGCTTCACCCACGTCTCTCTCCATGGAGCTTGCTTAAAAATGATGCTGATGGGAGTCAGTAAAGGAACTGACCACTGCTGTCTGTCCTTCAGAGGCTCATAAGCTTTGGTTTGGTGTCACAAAGCACACTTTGCTGCTCTTCACAGAGCTGTACTTTTGCTGAGATCAAGAACCTCTGCTGGGAGCAGCTGAAGCAACTCTCTCAGAGTAATCTCCTTCAGATCCTGGAAGGTGAAACATCTCAGCACTGATGTTTTTTTTTATTGTTGCTCTAAGTGTCGCGTTTCTTCAGTTTCACGGTCCTTTACGTTTTTTAAATCAGGTGAAGAAGTAACTGGCTCCTCAGATGCTGAAGAGGGTGGGACAAAGAGAAAGACGGAAACTGACAGCCAGTGAGTGAAAAGCAGACATGGGAGATTCCAGTCCAGAAAGTATGAAAAATAACGAAAACAGGTTGCACTTTTGCTTTGGATGTAGTCTAATGAACGTCACAGCAAGGATGCGGTTAGGCATGAGGCCTTCTTCAGTGTGCTACTAGCACTGTGGACTTTTTGGCGTGAGCTCACGCCAATAAAAGTTTAAAAAGACACATGCTGCACAGCCAATGATAATGCAGCAGGTGTCATGGGCATCATCAGGGCATCATCAGACCACACCCCGAATGAGTGGTATCACACCAGATTGTTAACAAGCAACCAACCAGAAAGCCAAAAAAAGTAAGGTTTTGTTTCAAGCAGTCAACCGAGCATTCTGTTACTGTGACTCTTTATGCGCAACTGGTTGATTTGAAACTAAATCATGGTCTGGATTTTTACTTTCTGGACCTGAAATTTCCACCTCTGGTGAAAAGTGCTTCAGTTATAAAACTCTCGTGACAAATTCCTTCCTGGTTTTCTGTTTCTGAGCCAGGAACATCTCTGAATGTGTCAGTCTGTCCTACAGCTGGGCATTTATTTTATAAATACTTGATGGAAAGTACCCCCCCCCTCCCAGAAATGGTATCCTTAAAGCATCTTTCAGGGAAAATGTCAGAGGATGTGTGGGTGGGCCTGAGCTTACGCCATTTCCATGTGCCTGATTGTCTCCGTGTGGCACAGGCAGGACAACAACGTCGACTCCACGTCCTCTGTCAAGGAGAACGTCGAGATGGAAGATCTCAAGCAAGGTGACGGTGAAGTATTTTATATTCAATACTTCAGAATTTTACAATAAATGGCTATTTTAAGGCCCTTCTCAGGTGTTCATTATTAATATTATTACATTTATTATTATAACAGTTATTAGTTATTTTATTAGAAGCTACTTTTATAATTGGATGTTTTTCTAGAGTTATTCCAAAAATACCAGTTCTTAAGGGTGAAAGTTTGGAATCGTGGGATTTTAACAGGCACATGACTCTTGTACGCCTCATGCCATTGTTTTCCTGCTGCTCTGTGGAAGGCGGGGGCTCTGGAGAAGAGAGCGACGTCCTGAGCATCAATGCCGACACGTATGACAGCGACATCGAAGGGCCCAAGGAGGAGGTGACTGAGAAGGCAGGCCCGGCACCACCTGGCCCAGACCAAGCCAAGCTGACAGAGGCTCCAAAACCCACCGATCCCAAGAGGGAGCTGCAGAAAGACATTGAGAGGAGCGTGAGTGAGATCCTGGCCCTGGGGGTCACCCCTGGCCGGGAGCAGCTCGCAGACCAGCAGCCTCCAGCAGAACCGGCCATCCCAGGACCCCCATTACCAATGGTGGGTGTGGCTTCTCACACTCCGCAGGTAGCTCCGCCCCCTAAGACAGCGCTCCCCTCAGCCCAGCAGCTGGAGCTTCTAGAGCTGGAGATGAGGGCCCGTGCCATCAAGGCCTTGATGAAGGCCAATGAAGTAAAGAGGCAGACCTGTAGCTGACTGTGCCCCCCCCCCCCACCCCAAGGTCTGCCCAAGGAGGCTGGACCTTGACTGTCATTGGGTGACACTGTTCAGTTTTGGGAGCCGGGACCTTGGCTGTCATTGGGTGACACTGTTCAGTCTTGGGAGCCGGGACCTTGGCTGTCATTGGGTGACACTGTTCAGCCCCAGGAGGTACAGCCATGGGCAGTTCATTTGCACAGGCAGCAGGGCTATCGAATGCGTCAAACTTTATTTCATTTAATGTTTTTTTGTGATTTTACTCTGTTTAATTTGTTGCCTTGTTCCTGTGCCTTTTATGTACAATTTGGTCTATGTACTGTAAATAATTTACAGCAGTAGTAATTAAAATCACGAAACATTTCTCTGTGCATAAATGTTGTTTGTAATTTATTTTACATCAGCATGCGCACAAAGCAGAAAACAAACCATAATCACTGCTATAGCCTCACATTTACATATTCAGTTTTTACATTGTCCTGTAAGTCTTTCTTACATAAGTAACTGCAAATACTTTGTGTTCCTATATTTTTCTACTTTACCAAGCAGTATTACATTACATGTTACAATATTATGAGTTTGTGGCCTTGCTGAGGCTTAAATACATCACAAAGCTTACAGTTTTACCTTCCTTAGTCACATACAGGAAGTATGTACATTTGCATATTTTCTATTTCCTCCTCACAAAGACTGTGTTCCCTGCATTCATTTCCAGGTATAATCCTCTGCTTCTTGGTTCTCACTCATGCAGAAGAAGCTCTGTATTATTCGGGGCTGAAATGGTAGGTTAAGCAGAGTCTCAGATATCCCGCCTTTAAAGGAAAGGGACGGTTTTCCATTTCAGTAAGAATATTGTGAAATACGGGATTCCGTAATGCCCGCTTTTCAAATAGTGAAACAGCAAAATGAAGCAGACGCTCTGAGAGTCCATATGGGGGATACTGTCCCCTGTGCTTGCGTTCATTATGCAAAGTAGTTTCTTGTTCTTTTGTTATTTTTTTTTTTTTAATAAAGCTTTTTCTTTTAAAACCTTCTTAATGGAAACTAGGTCTGTCAGAGTGCCTATGTGCAGACTGAAGAGTTCTGGCTAGTTTCTCTTTAACTTGTTTGTCATCTTGTACTGTGCCGTACCTGTCATCTGGTATGGACTGAACCAGCAAGGACCATTTGGACACCATCTGCTGTGACCTAACTGATGTGTTGTACAGGTGGCGTTCGTGTCACATTGTACAGTCACCATAGTCACTTTTTCTGACTGCCGTCACCGTAATCAGCTGAAATAATCTTTCCTGCCTAAGTTCCCTGTGGAAAATGTACTCCGAGGCCGGTCTGTGTTTCTTAAGCTCTAACGGTATCTGTTAAAGTTTTTATTACCTGACTCAAAGTGACAGGCTTCCGTGTTAATAACACGGGTGCTGTTTCTCAAAGGTAATAAACTGGTATTTGATAGTGCATTAATAGCCAGAGAGAGGAAGGGCACGGAAAGCTAACAAGGTATGTGGCAGATGGCAAACTACGTGCTGGGTGTCCAAATTCAAGCCTGGGATACTGGTTTACTTATAGCTGCTGGACTAGGTCTGCTTGGCGTGGGAGGATGGACCTAGTGGTGGTGTGACCACACCCCCTGACATGTGACCTTATAGCTCCTCTCCAAATCATCACAGGCGAGTCCCCTCCTAACAAGGCTACAGCTACGAAGCCCTCAAGCGTGTGGGTGTTTGCTGTGTTTGTTTTAACTTAATATTATTTTCGCAGCGTGCGTTGGATCGAAACTCTTCGCTGGTGGTCCCAAGCAACTAATTTAGCTATTATTTGTTTATGTGCTCTAGGTTGTTAGTGCCAACGGTCCAACAAGTCTGGCCAATTCATTTTTTTGAGACTGTGAAGTTGCCTCTGGTGATTTTCTGGGCGAGGGATTTGGCAGCGCAGATTGCTGACTGAACTGAGGGGGTGGGCAGCTATAAGCAGAGCTCTCCGGGTACCGTTCATCGCTCGCTGGCTGAAACGGAAGCCGGCTTTATACCGAGACTGAAGCTGCTCTCCGATCCTGACTGTGCCTCTGCGCGTTTACAGCCGTGCGTCTCGCTGTTAGCACACCAGGTAAACGCCGGCCGGGTGATGCTGAGCGGAACAGGAATCGACAGCTCAGACTCTGTTTTGACCTCGTTCTACATACATGAATTATATGATGTGTCACTCATGCCCTGTTCTATAGAGTTTAGTGTAAGTACAGACAAGGGAAACAGATCAAATAGTGTTTCTATTATAGCAAGATTTCTCAAAAGCAAATTTTAAATATTAAATATGCATTTGAATTAGCCTGATTAAAGATCAGTTAAAGTCTGCAGAGGTTTATGTCTTAATTATTTTTATTCTTTCTAGGTTGATGTTAGTCCAATAGTCTTTATACTTGTATTACATTGACATAAGGGACAGACAGCTGTCTCATTCAGTTACTACAGCCTGCATACATCAGTTGTATGCCCGTGCTCGCTTGGGCCCTAAGTGAAACTGTGACCAGCTGTGTAATCAAAAGCACTCGCTTTCCTCGCCAGGAAAGCAGACGTTTTCATCAGCATGAGGACGAGCGCCTCTTGCCAAGTCACAGTCTGCCGTGCCGAGGTCTGTCGTGAGCTGTGACATCTCAGCAACCGTTCCTAACAAGGGGCGAGAAGCATCAGGCAAGCTTTGAAAATTTGAAGGCAAACTGTTTGTGCCACCCAAAATTATGCCAGCTTTCAGCTTAAGTGTGTCTGTGCCATACCACTGCCGGCCTCTGGGTGGTGCCATACCGCTGCAGGCCTCTGGGTGGTGCCATACCACTGCCGGCCTCTGGGTGGTGCCATAACACTGTCGTTCCAAGCGGCTCGCCTTACCGCTCCTTGCTCCTGTTTGCACACGTTTTCCGCAATAATGGCTCATTTTCTCAAGACACTGAACACAAACACAAAATGAAAAATAAAACACTGAAATCAGAATGTTCTCAAAATCGTATTTTTGCATCAGACACACAGACCTCACAAATACATCTGGATCCATGAAACAACCCCAAGCTAACTTGCTCGATGTTCAAAAGCATTCTAAAGCATTCTTTAGAAATGTTGGCCCATATTGATAGGATAGCATCTTGCAGTTGATGGAGATTTGTGGGATGCAC
>JAODKM010000016.1:9978760-10001765 GCA_026780845.1 Petrocephalus sullivani | reverse complement strand
ATAAGACTGGGTCCCCAGGACAGGAGCTGACAACCAATGCTTTATTATTGGCTGATTGAGAGGTCATCCCAAAAACTTGCACCCACACCGGCTCTCCGCAGATCAGGTTCCCTACCCCTGAGCTACATGCTCACCCTGACCATGTACTGGATTGCAAGGTATGGTAGATGGATGGATGGATGGATGGTTTCTGGAAACTTTTGGAATAGTTACACGTGTGAAAGTATGTAGGAAAAAAGACTCATTTTTAACACTGCAAGCCATTCCACTGATCTCCTAAAGATGTTCCATCTCCTTTGATATATTATGGATGCGCATTTCTCATTCGATTCATGGTAATTTTCCTAGGGCGTCTGAGATACGCGGCGAGCAAACGCAACATAACAATATAAAACGCTTATTGACATTCCGACAGCGCCCGTCTATAAAATCCAGCGGCTTCAAGGAATACAAAATGCAAGGCGTACGGAGAAAGGACATCAAACTAACCAAAGCAGATAAAAAGCAATATTACGGTACAATGAAAGTCCCACAGGGCAGGACGCGGGGCACCTCCGTGCCAGTCCGAGCGCACTCATGCACCTTAGCGGGGCTTCTCGGATTTTCCTGCGGGATTTATTAAAATACTCTTCCTGCATGTGTTCTCCCAAGTAGTAATCCCAATCAGGTATCTATGAACTACGACAAAAGCACTTCAATTATGAAGGAAAGAAGTGAACAAAGAAAGATGATTTATATACAAAGCGGCGACAGGCTGCTACTATACACGCCATCCCCTAATCCATCTGTCAGTGCGTTCGTGGAAATGGTGATGTCACGTGGCTAAAGCCTGTTGTTCAAGTATTTTAAAAATAGAGCATGCCAGTACTTCATATTGAGAGAAAGATATTAAAGCATATTAAAGTGCTGTCAGAAAGGGTGGAAGAGAATAATACTTATTCCAGACAGGGTTACGATGCATGGCTAGAGGCAATTCTGGGGACTCCAGGGGCCCCAGGCAAAAACATTCATGGGGCCCTCTAATTCACCCTCCACCAGCATGGTAAAATGTATTACCGTTATTTTAGCATGACATCTAAATTAATAATACCAACAAAGAGAATATCATGAACACGAGTCCTCATTTTCACTGTTTTGTGTTCATTTTAAAAGACAGAATGCACAAGCAAAGCAGATTTGTCATTGTGATGTACAATGTTATCGGCCACACTTGGCGGCCCCTCCTAGCTCGTCGGCCCCAGGCAATTTCCTGCAATGTCTGTCCTGTCGCTACACCTCTGGCAGGGGCTGCGGTACATCCAAGGTAGCATAAGGCACGAGGCAGGAGTGCACCCCCAATGGGATGCCGGTCCACCACGGAGCAGGTACACATCCTGTATAGTCGCACAGCATAGTGTCAGATAGCCCAAATGCATGACTATGGACTGCAAGATGAATATGTACACCAGGGAAATGCACAGAGGGCATGCACACATGGTTAAAGTGTGAGAGAAGAGTGAATAGATCAAAGTAACACTTTCTATGAATGCCATGTCTATAAGAATCTATGAACACATTCATAACACATTATAATGCCTTCATAAAGCATTATAAACACGGCTAGGAATACTTATTAAAAAGGTATATTTTGTATATAAACAAAAACTGTAAAACACATTACAGCCATGTTTATAATGCATTATGCATGCTTTGTGAAACTCATTTTTAATGTACTAAAGATCCATTCATAATGCAGTACAAAGCATCCTTAATGCATATACCAACCATTATAATGCATTATGACTGTATCCATAGCGCAATATAGATGAGAGTTTCATTGGAGTTTATTAAGTATTATAATCAACTCTATAATGCCTTATAACTGTCAATAGAAGATGCTGTAATGCTTTATTAATTCTTATACCTACCATTATAATGCATTATGAAGGTACCTAGAATACATTATAGATGACCGGTATAAGTAAAATGTTACCAAGATCAATTCAGAAATTCATCTGATGGGTAGTAAAACTATTTCTCTTGAATATCTATCATTCATTATTGTCTTGAGACCGACTTAAGTGTGTAGTCAAAGTCTGCAGAACAATGGCATCAAGAGGTTTACATAGGTATTCAGATATAACTGTGTTCACAGCTCATCCCTCATCCAAGGTAAGACCTTTCAGAGTTAACACTGAGACCACCTCCTTTCTAGAAGGAGAATAGGAAAATAACAGAAAATAATGTTAATAGAGTACCATAGTGAGTGCTGAGATATTTCCAGATATAGCCCTCTTAAAATGAATGGGCATGGAGAGGTCCTTACAGGAGATTAAGATCATTTGAAGAAACAGAAATAGCAGAATTGGATCTAATAAAATGAGCTACTGCCTTGGTTTTCTTTTATTTCTTAATAGTCTGGCACGTTCCATTATAACATCTGTTAATCAGCCATCCAGCTGTCTCCTGAGACACAAGAGACTACCGGCAGTCCATGGACAGGTGATGCGTGGCCAAAAAAAAAATCTCCAGGACCTATTTTGATTTAACGACACAGAAGCTAACTGCGGCACACAGCCCGGCTGCATCTGGCTGTCAGCCGCCCGTGAGTGTTGATGTTTTGCATGACGCACTACCATGAGACACAAAGGACCGGCGAAGTAAATTACTTAAGTCAAACTTCTGATGACACCGTCGCTAGGCTAGCAGGCAGCTGGCAGGAAAGAAATGACACCATACAAGTGACTGTCAAAAAACCGCACAAAACGACGGAGAAGTCGGGCGGATCGCTCCGTGAGAATTGCCTCGACTTCCGGGTTTTTTCGCACAAAACTTTTGAAAGTTAGACGGTCGTGTCCAATCAACATGCCTTTGGCTATGTTCCAAAAGCTACTTAAATTATTCAGGTTAGATGAAACCTTAACCTTACACTTCCTGTTACCCAGCCTCGGCGTACAAACCCCAAGAGACCAAGCGTTTGAGGGACAAAGCACCTCCCTACTGTGACTCACGGCAGCCTCCCCTGGGCTTACCAGAGACATTCATCTGTAACGTTCACCTCTCAAAACCGCACCATCCTCCTGCTCCATGTGTATATTTTCGATTGGCTTCACTATATCTCTCTATAGCTGCCATACTGCTAGACTGCCTGCGGTGGGTCTGAGGGAACATTACCCAACTCATCAGTCCTGTTGGGTCCCCAGAGATTCTGATTAAACATGTAAATAATATAAACAATGAAGGGAGAGACGGACGCGACAGATGGAAAGTGGATGGGGCCATTGTTCCAAGCATCACTGTAGTCTTATGTGCGTTTTTTTTTCAGATACATGAATTCTATTATACATGAATGAATAATATTTTACATGAATGAAAATATTTATTTTAATATATATATATATACAGAATTTTAAAGGCATGAAAAAAGGTCCATCCATCCATTTTCTGAAACCACTTGTCACAGGGGGGGTCTGCAGCCTATCCCAGAGGCTATGGGCACAAGGCAGGGAACAACCCAGGACGGGGGTGAAAAGGGTTATATAATACAAATACACCGCATATGTATTTGGGGGGGGTGTCAGCTGGATGTAATACTTAATCACTACGTTTGACAGGGATGAAATTGTGCTTATACTAACAAATCATGACCCGCATATTTAGATCCTGTTATCTGCGGTACAGCATCCTTTAGCTCACAACGTAAGATGAGAATTAGGGAGTGTCAACATTTGCTCATGGTAGTAATAAGAAAAATCAATACGGGTACCAACGGAAGTGTACTTTAGGTTCATTGTATTCTCTAATGTAAACGATATTTTTATCCCCTGTTTGCTCACGGGTACGATGTGAGGGTGACTCGACGGAGGTACGCTGGTATGCTGGAGCAGGAGGCCAGTCAGTCTGACTGCCTCAGTGCCAGGCGCCCGCAGCTTCTCCGTGTCTGAGACGCAGATCCGGTCTGATCTGGAAGAAGAAGAGAACATGCCTGAGCCGCAGAGAGCCAGGGTGCTCCGAGAAGCAATCAGACATCATCCGAGTCTCGCCTGTCGCCTCGCAGCCGCTACACGCATGCCGCCGTCCTGCCTGTCAGAGCTCCTCAACTGCCTGCAGTTAAGAGGAGATTCGGCAATAAAGCCCTGTGCGAGGGGTCCTCTGTACATGCATCCTCCTTCAAAAGCAAGTTTGATAGCATAGAGCAGGGCTGCCCCTGGAGATCTACCACCCTGAAGAACGTAGGTGCAGCCCTGACTTGCCACACCTGATGTCCTGAGCTCCTGTGTTAACACAGCCGGCTATAATACTGACAGGTTACTGAAGGGCCTGGTTATCAGTATCAGGTGTGTTAAATTATGGCTGCACCTAAGCTCTGCAGGGTGGTAGATCTCCCGGAGCAGGAAAGAGCAGCCCTGGCATAGAGTCTATGTGCGTAAGAAAGTTATCTTGACTTGAAAACTTGTACTCCCTACTGTACGTATACATTGCTCATTTAGCTAACAGAAAATTAGCTGAGGATTCCAAACCAAATAAAGCTGGCAGCTTTTATTCTGTGGGCTGTCTTTCGCTTGATTTGCAAATCCAATATGTTGCAGTACACTGGGAATTTGCTTCTTGAACAGACACGAGTCTTTGAATTTTTCTGTACCATATTTAGCGAGAAATGCGTAATTCAGTTATTGTGATCCAATTTATCATCTGCTGCCCGTTCACTTTGTGGTACCTGAGTTATCCATCCATCCATCCATCCATTTTCCATACCCACTCGGGGCTCACATATGTGCACCTATGGGCGATTTGGTAACTCCAGTGTGCCTCAGCATGTTTTAGGGGGAAATCCGGAGTACCCGGAGGAAACCCCACGATGACACGGAGAGAACTCCACACGTGTAAAGCCACCCCACCACTGGGTTATATTTTATATAAATAAAAAGACGGTGATAAATGTCATCCTATTCATATATTTTCCATTAGCTAAATATGTTTTTGGTGTTTGACATTTTCTGTTACTCCAAGACAATGCTAAATGACCCCCGCGGCAATTAACATTCCTATCAACTGTACGCACAATGGGCTTGTGATTAAACTGCAATAATCTAGCACTTTGAAGCTACTCATTGTCTTTGGGATTAATCACAGAAACAGGCCCGAATAGAACAAGTGGCCATTATCATAAATTACTGAACTTCACTGATCTTCCACGCCATCTAACGCGGCTTGCATTCCAAACTGGGTGGAAAAACAAAATGAGAGGGTTTGTGGAAAGGTTTTTAAAGACCGCGACACCTCCTGAGCTCATTTTGGAAGCTGCTTGCAAATTCGCAGAAATTCGACAAGACAGGAAAATGTGGAGGGCTAGAAAAAAGGGTTTTGCAGACGCACCGGGCAGTTGTTCGATCGCTGGCTGGACTTAATCGTATGCGTGACCTTTTCCCGTAGCTGAGATTTGAGGCTTCCCTATCACGCCGTCTTAATACTTCCCGTCCTGGCGTGGCCGTGCCTCTAGGAGAAGCTCTCGTCTTTCACGCACGGCATCCAATAAGTGTAAGCGACTGCCAGAAAAATAACGAGGAGATGTAATTAGGACTGAATAACGGGGGAATGTATTTACAAGGATCCGAGACACACGTGCCAATACAAGTTACACTCTCGCCGAGCCCAATAAATCACTCAGTCTGCGTTTGCATTTGAACTGACGTTTTAATTTGATATCTTATGTTGCGTTCCGCCCATGCAGCTAATATTAAGGCCCCCGCTCTCTGTGTGAAGGCTGGATGAAAGAACGACGGTTTCTCTTCCAGCATGCTGGCTCCTCCAATTACTCCCAGTCCTGTCGTGAGGAATCACCCAATTGCCTTCCTCAGATATGGGCACGACGGCGCTGCCCGCTAGGTGATATTAGGCTCATACAGTCCCGCTGCAGTCACCCCCCACGGGCCAGCAGGGGGCACTAACCCGATCGGGGAGCAGTGTCGTGCCTACTAAAGGTAATGTCATGTTGTAAAAATACACACAGCTGTGGGAGAGCGCGGCAGACGCTGCTTAAGGCTCCTTAGAGGTGAGGAGATGTTTGCGAGTTCAGCTCTCCACCACGCACGCTAATATAGAACCGGAGGACAGCCCTGAAAAAAAAAAAGCTTTTTAATAAAAGTCAGCGCTTATGAAATTCCGAGAATCGTGCACTGGGCTTGGACGCATGGATATAAGCAGCGCGGATGTGCAAATGTTCAGCTTCTGCTCCACGTATAACGAATAAATCTCACGTTGTTTCCAAATGGACGTAAACAACAAGAGAGGGACCGGGGACAGTTGCTGGATTGAATGTGGTGTCTATTTACTCCTTAATCTGCGTACTTTTAGTATCACGGCTATCGCTAAGAGCTGAGCTGGCGGCAGTGGAAGAAGGTATAGCTGGGGTCCCATGCTGAAGTGTGGAGGACGTCTGTTGAACATGACTCTGTTCACCAGTTGTCTCCTGTAATGACCCCGTAAGCAGTGGACGGTAACAAAAGTTGAGATTAACGATTCCAATGATTACTGTACTACTGTACTACTACTGTACTAACAGCCAGGGATGCTGATGATTTGAAGTTCTCAGGGCCTACAGTACAGTGCAAAAGTCCTCAGTACTCAAAGCAAATGATGTTTAAATAATCTTTATATTGTTGTAAAACTATGTTGTTATGTTAGCCATTTCAAAATCTCCGCTATAGTCATACCCATATCTGCAGCAACCATATAATACACCCATGTATTTTTTGACTCGACCACCAGCACCCCTAGTACAGCTAATATCTCATTGACTTTTTTTAACTTAATATTAATTAGGTGAGCTGGTGATGAAATTTCATAAATGCTTGTAATGGCTGAGGTGCCCCTGAGGAGAGGTTTGGCAACTGGAGCGGTGTTTATCTAGCCAGCCAGCTAGATATCAGGAACTTTCTAGGGAAGAGAAGAAATGTTTACTAGTTTTTATTGTGTTACTCTTAATTTTAAAACGTTCTAATGTTAAATTGCTGTTTTTGTTTTGAGCAAATGTGCACTTCCTACCCAGATAAATAGCTTTAAACGTTTCTTTTGACGGCCTAAGACTTCTGCACAGTACCGTATATGGGCTTGTTCTGTTACTTAGTCACCTTTCCGGTCCCAGGTGGATTCGAGGTACACTGGTCCTGCTAAAATCTCACTTCCCCCATAGTAAGCAGGGCAGAATGACCTTCTGGCCCAGGTCACTCTTGGCAGTGCAATGGAAACACAGACTACAGCAGGGGCCTAACTCAGCATGGAAGCTTTCAACAACACAAAGCCTGTGGATGGCGGCCTGCGCCTAGCACATTACATTATCTAGAGGTTTCATTAATGCTGCATCATGGCAGACCTAGATGGCTTATCGCTGCAGTTCATTTCCATTCCATACACCCGCTTAGCTCTAATAAGTTCCCTCCCGGGGCTTGAACCAGCAACATTTCAGCTACAAATCCAGGTCATTATAAGCACTCCACTACCTGCTGCCCTACTAGTCTACTCAGGTGCCCCTTCAGAGAGTAGCTCTGCTATGCTGAAGCACCTTTCTCTATGGAGGCGGCAGATAAATCAGGGGACGCCGTCACGGCCTCGCCTGGAGCAGAGGAGGAGGAAGCCGGCAAGTCGCTAGCCGATCCCCCGGCGAGTGTGATCGTCTGGGGACATGTGAAGGTGTTGGCACTGAGTCAGAGGGGCCACGGGGACTCTGAAGCCGATGCGGGCGAGCGGCAGGTGAGGAAACCTTCGAGGCCCCATCCCAAGCAGCCGGCTCGGGGAGGTAATCTCTTCTACAGTGCCCATAGGCTGACGAGATTTTAGCGGGGAAAATCGGGTTAGCTGCAAGCAAAGCAGATGACACAGACTGCAGAGGGGAGGGCAGCCTAAGACGGGAGGAACTGGATGTTACCAGCATAAGCGGTTTGCGCAGTGCAGAAACAGAGCATGTCCAGCAATGTTAAAATCAAATTAACAGGTAAAACTGTCTGCAGTTTGATGGCCTGAATACACTTCAACAACTGTGACTGCTCATGTCATTAATTTTTGTCTTGTCGCTTGGTGGAAAAAGCAAATTCATGGGAGTTTTACTTACACAAAAATTCTCTGACGACAAAACGAAAAATGGTTGGTTCAGAAAGATAACCAGTCAGAGCTTGTGTCAGATGTCAGATCAACCAATCAGATGCCTTGGTCCTGCCTCCTGTAATTGCTTGGACTCACCTTCTCTAAACCTGATTGGTTATCTCTCTAAACCAATAATTTTTTTCCCCTCCCCTCAGAACATTTTTGTGTAAGAAAAACTCCCACGAGCAAAAAGCAATCACTACCACTCTTCTGTTCTCAATTCACCTAAAGCAGAAATGTTGGAGTTATATGTAATATTTAAATTGATTTATATTATACATCATTTTGCTATCGTAGCTTCACAGAACATAATTTGATATATGCAGTTGGAACTTCAGTGAAGTCAAACAGCAAAGAAGGGTCACAAACTCATATTCTGGACGGAGGTGAGGCTATAATTGCAGTCAGTCATTTATGTAACTTAATATAGTGACACATTATTCAATGTACCCCTGTTCTTTGTACACTGTACACTTGATAAATAGGAAGATGGATGGATGGATGGATGGATGGATCGATCTTCATGCTAGAGATGTAACATCAAGTGAACAAAAAAGTCATTCCAAAGCTACAACATTTTAATTGCAATACACCAATTATTTAAAATATATAAAAAGCAGTTTATCGCAATTAAACTGTATCACTTTATTAGTACCTCGATACAAAGATATGAAGGGTATGTTCATTTTGAGTACTCTTTTTGTCATAGTATATTTTACATGGATTCATTGCCATTTCACATTTGAAGATCTGGTCAGGAATGTTAGAGCAGAACCTGCAAAGCTACTGGCATTTAATCACAGAATTCTCATAAAGCAAAGCTGTCAAAGGTTAAATACCAATCTATTTTGGTAGCAGTACAAACGTAAGACATACTCACACGCAGTTAGGCTGAAAAAGAGCATAGATTTATACTGCTAGGCAGGCAACATTAAAACATGCACCATGTACCAATGAATAGGTAGTCAAGTCAAACATTGTCTGAACATAGCTTTCTACATTTGTATTGCTTATAGGCTTTGGAAAGTCAATGTACCTTTTTAAAGATTCCTCACAGAGATGTAGGAAACAGAATATGGTGGTGAAGATAATTCTGGTTATATGTGATGAATTCCAGTGAGCTCATTGGACCCATAATTCCCTTTCACCCATTGCATGCAATTGTAATGATGAGGGGGGAAAACCATAAAGACTGATTAATCTTTTATATACTTCCTGACTTAAAGATCCTCTGAAAGCTTCCTCGAGTGTCTGTTTCTTTAATGGCGTGTACCACGGGAAGGTTTCCATGGAAACGTGGCACAGGCAAGAGCTCGGCTCAAAGTTACACTGGGGGGCCACGGGGAATATTAGTGTATCTGCTATTTAGCAGGAAATGTGATGATAGTGAAACTGATTAATAAAAGTAGATCGGAGGGGCATTTTTAGGGTCGTGTGAGGGCTCAACTTTCATTAAGACATTTTCTGAAAAGAAGTTATTATGAATACTAAGAGATACTATAGAGGCAGAGTAATTTTTGGGGCTGTACCATTAAAAGCAAATCAATGAAATTAGCATGAAGTATTCAGTTTAACATTTCTAATGTGTTCAGGTTGTCATGCAGGATGTCATATAATAAATGAACACAGCAAATGTAGAAATCCATGTAATGTCAAGAAGGGCAAATACTTGTACTGGTGGAATATCAAATACTTAATAATAATAATAATAATAATAATATGTTTTATTTATATAGTGCCTTTCATACATTCTAGGACACTTTACAAAAAAACGCATTTGTACTTCAAAGTATAAGAAATATGAAAAGGTAGCAATAACGAATGTGTATTCATAGTATAGCAACAGGGTTATGTATGTCATTGAAATTGTAAATAGAATAAGTTTTGGCGCTTTTGGCTGTGATCTCATCTGTCCTTTCAGTTTGTTTTTTTGCCAACTCCACACACGTATCACTGTCTGCGAGGGTTGAAAATAGCTATCCTAACATAAAGCAACGCGACTCGAACTGAAACATACTCCCACCTCACAGATTCCACTTTGTTATGGCGTCTTCCATAAAATTTAACAGAAGGCTAATTAGCCGGGGTTTGATCACTAATCGAGACGTGGATGCAGTCAGGAAGGCTGGAAAATCGTTGGCAAGCTACTTCTGTCGCTACACGCACAGCTGCTTAGCGAAACGGTAAATCGTGCCGAAGGCAGCTTATCAGTGGCACAGTGGCACCCTTTCTGAGGGATTCTGTGTAGGCAGAATAAAGTTTGGTTCTCAGCTGGTTCAGCCCCTGGCTAATGACTACCACTTCCTCCAGCTCGAGAGGAATTCAGGGGAAGGCCTGGCGCCCTTTATAGACGTTGCCAAAAAATTATATGTCTTTCCCACCAAGATGTAGGTGTCAGTTTCCATTATATCTTTAGAGCATGCAGCTTCAGCAAATGGGGGCAAATAGAGCCCTGTACTGAATTAGATCACTACTGAGAATAAATTTTGTTCACAGCAAGTATAAGGAGGAAAAAAAAAAACAGAACAAGGCCAAACCCTTCGGAGTAGAAAATGTCACGGTAATTTCAAATACATTACCGCGTGGAGAACAGACTAATGAAAGCCCTATTAGAACGTCATACCTGCTTACTTCTGAATTCTCTAAAGTTTATTTGATATGTCTAAGCCAATTATCAAAATCTCGCTGATAAGAAGCTACTCACTGAGCGCAAACTGTCTGAACGGGATGACTAAACTGTTGCAAATTCACGGGTCCATGCTCTGAATAATTAACTTTGTTCTATGCGGGAACGGCGCACGTAAGAAACTCATTTCCTGCCCACACAAAGGATTCGTCCTTGCCAAGTCTTTGAAAAGTCAGCTCCACTGATAAGGCTGAACTAAAGAATCGTCCGGCTGACATTTCAGCCACATTCACCCTTTTTTTCCAGCGATAGGCAGATGGAGATACAAGTATGAATGGTTTGTGTTAAAACCATTATATAACTTTTAATGCAGTGTGTCAGGCTACTATAGTTGGGGTGCCATATATGGGAGGCTGCAAAACTGCATATACAGGCAGACAGGAAATTCACACCTGTACTGGCAGTTTATTCTGAGTCTTTTGCATCAGGTTGTTTGGTATTCCGATGCGCAATGTGGGAAAATTACGACCTGAATGCGGAATTCATCACGAAGGATAGAGAGGTGCACAAACGAGAGGTATTGCGTCTCTTAAAGCCACAAACACAGAGAAGGTCATATCGAGACCCATCAATTGGTTATGTTTTCGCCTCGTACGGATTTGTCAGTAGCAGCTGCCCGAGCGCGGTGCAAAACACTATCCGTCAACCATATAATTACCAAAACATCATCCGTATGCAGCGTCTGCGCGGAAATGTTTTCATGAGACTAAACACAGCACTTGCTAATCCACAAATATTGTCTCATGCGTAACCCCTCGGCTTTGTAAATACGTAAACGGTATGCATGATGCCGTGCATTAATTAGACACAGACTGATGATACTTGATTCAGGTCCTCAAGAGCAGTAGTTTTCCAAGTTAGGAAATGATTCTTATTCGGTGCCCAATTTGAACTGATATGCCAGGTTAGTAAACATATTCTGCGAGCAGTTATTTCAATAAATCAAACAGACGTTGAGGGACTCAGAGGAAGGCAGCTCAGTCAGTAGCTGCCTCGATGCTAACGGCAGATCATGCATTGTCTGTCCTCTAGGGGGCAGGAGCAGCTAGTTGGTTTCCATTGCCATCCTAAAAGTGTGGCTACAGGAACCGGGAACGGTGAGAAATCGTGTGGCAGACACCCTCTGAGGGGCTTTTTGTGAATTTGTTTAGCAGCCACGCACCTCTTGAAGTCGCTTCTGAAGATGGCACACACATGTCCGCGCTGGTTGCTAATGTGGATTCTGTCACCATCGCAAAGCCTCCATGCTCTTCCCTGGGTCCCTGAAGAGAGATGATCAACTCACACATCCCAATTTTATATAGAGTCCAATTTTTTTTACCTGTTTGTCTGCCACTATCAAGCCCTTATTATATGACACCGTTTTTGAGGTAGCAAAATGACAACGTGATAATTGCTTATGATCCAAAGTGGCAAGGTCACCTGAATCTCCCCACCGCTCTCCCGCAAGGAGGAATTGCACCCGGAAACATCTACCCCGTACATCCATCCGCTTATGTACATTGTGTTTGGGACTCTGGTTGCCAGCGTGAGAGCAAAACTGTTTTGTGTTTGGAAGAAATACCTGACAAGTTCCTGGAGATGCCACTGTTTTCCTAACTTGTGTTGCATCATATTTTCAGATTTAAAAAAAAAAAAAAAAAACATAAAAATTCAGTATCTTCCCACTTTCTGCTGCTGGCGTGAGCCTGTCCAAATTGTCAGAAAGCCAGTGGAGGGTGAAATTGAGTTCAGAACAGTGGTGTGCAGTATATAAAGCCTAGGAAGAGCTTATGTTTCATATTTATCTATCAAGTTTCTATAAAGAACATCAAAATGTTGATGCCATTTCGTTATTAATTACTTTTTCTTCTTTGCAATCATTGTATCATTGTCGCCTGACAAAATCTTATGAAGAACAGGGAGGTAGCGTCGGTTTGCCATCATCGTATGAGAACACCTTTGAGAAAAGGCCTGACCCTACCCCCATGCTCCTCCGCAGTTGGACCACGGTGAAGTGGGGTCAGCAGTGAAGTGTGTCGCTCCCTCCTCCAAGGAGGGGGGGGGGGGGGCTGAGAGGAATGAGAACTCGCCGCGCCTCCTCTGTCACAGGCGCGGAATCAGGTGGGCTCATTTACCGGCCCTCAGACGCGGGCCACAGGTCAGCCATAACTATTCTGCCATTTGCTTTTCTCTCCGTCTTCCCCAGCAAAATTCAATCTCTGCACACGTACTGGGCCTGATTGCTTCTGGTTTCCTTTCGAAAACTTGCTTTGAGGCACAAACACGGATTGAAAGAGCGCGCGGTGGGGATGCTCCTTCATCCTCCTTTTTTTTCCTTCCTTCCCGAACAATTACCTCCGAGGCTCTGTTCTCAGGCTCGCGCCGATCTATTGTGCTTCTCCTTTTGTTCCCATCCGTCCGACTTAATTAGGCGCACTTTCTTGAAGTCCGATTGTTGCGAACGGGTAAACTTACACATTGATTATCCCGTGAAATATTCCCCCGTGCCCAGTTTCGAAACTCGGGTGGGGAGTGTCACTGGGATGGTGCTCCCATGTTCCAGCAAGTGTCGAGATCAAGAGTTAATTTTGTAAAATAATAAGCACATCGGCAACAAAACTTTGGGGTTTATAAAACCGCTGGATATCAGCTTTGATGCTGCTGCCTCTCAGACTTTTTAATGTTGTGTTTAGCTACCTCACTCTAATTTTGTAATGCCTGCATAAATAAATATACATATATAAACAATAAAGTAACATATAGTTTTTATTAAATATATGTATCTGTGTGAGGGTGTGTGTGTATATATATATATATATATATATACATATGTTACAAATTACATTATTGTTTCCTTATGTACTCTAAAATGTCTCTTTTTTGCTCGGGGCCTCAAACATCTCCCTCGCCTTCCTGGGCCCTTCCTCTACCACTGCTCAGGGGGATTATTGTTTTCAGAAGAGTGAAAATCCTCGGCGATGCATGAATTGTGCCTTAACTCACTTCACCACCTGACAGCTGGGAGTCTCTTTATGGTCTGGGCCTAAGGAGGGAATTCAAAGACAGACTCATACTGTGCATGCATTTCAAGTGACAGCGAATGAGAGAGACCTTCATGAGTTTTAGACCTGCAGCTTTATTGGCGGGAAGGAAGTGAGCCACTTTACGATATCTGAAGGAAGTTCCTAACAGAAAATCGTACACCGAACCCTCTCATAAGTTTCTAATGCGTTTTTTTGGACTTCATTTTTGTTCACTTTTCTTTCTCTCTCTATTTTTTTTTTAAATTTACAGTCTCATATATGCAGAGGTATCAATTTCAGGTCCAGAAAGTAAAAATCCAGACCAGGATTTTGTTTCAACCAATCAGTTGAGCATAAAGAGTCACAGTCACAGAGTGCTCTACTAGTTGGTTTAAACAAAATCCTGGTCTGGAGTTTTACTTTCTGGACCTGAAATTGACACCTCTGCATATATGTGTGCGATAACCTTGTCTTTGTTACCATTAGCCATCTTTGTTTCTACTTTTCTTCAGTGAGTGGTTGCTTTCAAGACCCAGTCATGTAGTCCTGATGTCATGCTGAAAGGACGTGGTATGGGTGTCTTCCTTAAACAGACTGATGTTTATGAATCAACGTGCCAATGACTGATACGTTTGTTGGCAAAGATACTAGCTGGAATAGTGTACCTCATTTCTCTTTCAGCACCCGAGACAGGATCCTCCTTCTGATGGGAACAGCATTGTCTTTTTACTGTGCCTACTGACATTGAAAGTAAAAATCCCGACTAAGCTAGTTGCGCATAAAGATTCACAGTCAATGAATACTGAAATTCTCGGGTGAAACAAAATCATGGTCTGGATTTTTACCTTCTGGGCCTGAACTATCCACCTCTGCTTACAGTGACATTCAGCTTCATTGACAAAAGTTCCACCAAGTCCGCCTTTAAAATTTTAGCCTTGGGGTGTATAACACAACTCGTCTATGACCCATGACTATCCGCAAGGATCCCGATGAGATGACATTAAATAAATGTCAAGGACAAACCAAGGAAACATTTTATTATAAGTTTTATAATGCCTTATTAAGTCTGCAGATTTTGTCCTCATCTAATTCAACTTTTATTACAGATAAAATAAAATAATATTTTTTGCTTGCCAGCCTTATATTCTCAGTAATAAATGTATATCCTCAGCAATAAATATACACATCAGTGTTTTAAAAAAGGTAAGTGGGTGCTTTATTTTTTACTATCAGTGATTGACCATATGACAGACTTCATACAGCCAATCACAGCACAGCTGTGGTGTACAAGGTACCTTTTTTGAGTTAGGTATGGGCTCTGGGAAACCGCTGGTTAACACATCGTGGTCTGTTATTAGAAATATACACACATATACATAAAAACCATTCTTCCTATCTTTTGTGAGTCTTAGTCTTCAGAAATATATTCTTGATATTTTTAATCCTTATAGATGCATAAGTGATAGCATGTCATCAGGTATACACAGTTTAAAAAATCACATTTTGCTTGTGAGGGAAACCTATTGGCAAATCCAATCCAATTACTTTTGATGAAATGTCTTTGACAGCAAAATACTGCACTCTTTTTACTACAGAATATATTAAATGTCGAACTGCCATTTGATTATTTATAGATGAGCTTATTAATATTATTTTTAATCTACCCTGCCCATTGCATTACTGAAGCACGAGGCCTGTGTCTGTTACGGGTGGAGCCTTTCGTGCTGTGACCTCAGGCCGTTGTTTCGGGTGGAGCCTTTTTTGTTTTTAGTGAGACACTTTGCATCCGCCAGGGTGCTTAAGCCAGGTCCTAAATCACAGGTCCATAGCAAAGAGAGCCAATTTTAGAGCATCCTATCACCTTGGAAAAACGATGCATTATTATCTTCATTCCAAGCATCTGCACTAATTAGCTGAGCAAATACATAATTACTGCCATTGCAATTAATGATTAATTTGCCTGTGTCTTTAGAATCTCCAAGCTGCAGTCTGTCTTGGTAACTAGCGATGACATATAAACCAGCACCCAAACAGATTGCTTTTCATATTTAATTAGCCATTTGGCCTTTACAGGCAAATAAAGATGATTGAATGTTCTTATTGTTATGATTATTACTTCCTGTAAATGTGTTTCATTTAAATAGTTTTAAATTGAACTGTATGTGATGATGTGGTTTTATTAATCAGGTTAAGCATTAAATAAAAATAAAAACATTGCTTATACTGGTTTTGAAATGGTCTTCGTAAAGCTGTCACTGAAGATAATATTATGGCATCACTCATAAAAGTAATGTGGGTCTACAGAAAACATGAAGTGTTACTCTGAAGCAAGTGCTGAGAGAATCTTTCAGAATATTATAAGATTGGCTGTATGGTGGCCAAAGGGTCAGAGGGGAATGGTTACCCTGGCAGATTCAGGGGCTGCAGAAATGATTCGATTTGCAAGTGGCTGGCACATCTAGTCACCAGACGAGGAGGATGCCTCGTAGATACATTAGACAGCATTACCAGCACTTGACAGAGTTTGATAGGGGTCGCCTTGTGGGTTTGCATGAGGCCGGGGGGTCGTATCGTGCAATTGCCCGGCATGGGGGGCATGCAGATGTCACAGTCTCCCGATGGGCATAGGAGGGCACCCCCACACATGTCGTGAAGTTTCCCGTCAGGCCACACCAAGGGAGGATTGCCATATTGTAGGCCAATACTGTAGGCAGTGTGCCCATACTGCTAGCTCTGTTGTCTGTTTGATCTGATATGATAATCATTGCGATACAGTCACACGACCTGTCACCACATGCAGATTCATTTCATCTCCACCACTCCGGCTGGGTGCTTAACGTTTTTTGTCCCTGAGTATACATAAAACTACACTAGTGGCCAAAACTGTAAAAACATTTAGAGAGATTGCAGAACATTAGTCAACTGCTGCTCCAGTAACTTATTTAATAATCCAATGTTTGATACTTTGGATGATTAAATTAGTAAATGGAATGGAATAAAGTTCTGCAATCTCTAAAAACTGGAAGTATTTCCACAGTTTTGGCCATTAGTGTATATGTAATTTTTGGCAGGGCGGTGGGGGGTACAGGTGTCAGGGTGGCCAGTACACCCCAGGGTAGCATAGACAGCCTTTCCTGGAAGATTGCTGCTTCCAGTCCTCAGAGCAGTCCTGCTGTTGTAACCGCAAGCTCTGTTTTAACCTGAATCGCTGCATTAAGTCTGAATTACTCTCATGAGACATATAGTCACTTTTAATAAAACGATCATTCCAGCAGCTCAGTGTAAATGTATCGTGAGCACGCACTGCATCACATTAAGAGCCAGAGATGCACTGAGATGCAGGGTTTTTTTTTTTGTGCATATCAGTATAGTGTGCAATATTGCCATCCGTTTACCGACTTTTTCACTTCACTGTCCCCATGAATACAACAGTGGGTACATCTAGACGAAGGACACTTTTGCTAAATTTGAAGTAAGCATGAAATACGGATAGTGATACTATAGTAACAATGGGCTTCAGGCAAGGTTATTGTATCTCTGCAGGTAATTCCTGGCGCGCATCTTCTTTAGAGGGCTTATACTTCTCCAAGAGGGTTAAGGTTCTGCAGTGGAGGTGGGATGGGATGGGGTGGGATGGGATGGGATGGAGGCAGCACAACCATCATCAGATACATTACATCTCATCCACATATGAGATCAGAATCGTTTCGGCGAGTTGGGAAGACATGCACAGACGGTGTGAAAACTCCTCTCCTAAATTTCTATTGGAAACTTTAATTATTAGCGTATATTTCTCCATTAATCAATGTGCAAAAATAAGTAGGGAAGTGGAATAGGATGATTAATAACAGCTGTATTAATAGTTGAACGTAGTCTACCCTTTAGCAGACACTGGTAAAGTAGAACAAAGGGATTTGAAATACTGTTCCGAAGCTGCTTGGAGGAGTTATACAGCGGCAGACAAACAGCCCAGTCCCACCAAAATGCACTCATTCGTCTTTTTTGTTTGTTTTGCTAATGGTAAAAGGACAGGTTTATCCGTCATGCACCGCCACATCCGTAGGAACCGAGGTTAAAAACAAATAATATCTCTGCCTGCTGATCTTTCGTGCGTATGTGTTCTAAAAAAGCATCACCAATTTGTGGACAAAAAAAATATTTGAGTCATTCTAAAATATTTCTCTCTATATTTCTCCCATCATGGTCAGTCACATCACAATCAATGACAAGTGGTAATCTATTATCTCAAGCCAGTTACTCTCGAAAGCAGTAAATTGGTGTTTGTCGAGTACTTGGATGGTGAGTCCTGCGATGGGTTGATGCCCCTGGCCTCGGTTGTTCCCTGTCTTGCGGATCCATGAAACTGAATAGGACAAGTGGGTACAGAAGATGGATTGATGGATGGATGGACGGATGGATGGTGGATGTTCTGAAAAGTTCTAGAGGGGAAAAAAATTAATGTAGAAATTAAGAATACAGACTTGAAATCATAGGAGGAACCTGGTATTATATTACATGGTATGGTATTGTATGGTATTGTATGGCATGGTATGGTATGGTATAGTATAGTACGGCATAGTATAGTATAGTATAGTATGGTGCGGTATGGTACGGTATAGTATGGTATGGTATGGTATGGTATGGTATAGTACAGCATAGTATATTATAGTATAGTATAGTATGGTACGGTATAGTATAGTATGGTATGGTATGGTATGGTATGTTATGGCAACAGCATAGCATTTCATAGTTTAGTAGAGTATAGTTTAGTACAGTATACCTTAGTATAGCATAATCTTCTAATACAGCTTACACAGTCTATCATAATATTGTGTAAATCCCATAAATACACCGCAGCCGTGAATATCAAAGTCATTTCATAGAAAGGCTAAGCAGGTTAACATTATGTTAGGTTAGTCATGTTAAGCACTGAGAGGAAAGTAATCCAGGCTGACCTGGATGACACATGACCAGCATGTGTCAAAAACGCAGTAAGCAACATCTCGCAAAGGCGTCGGATGTCATTGTGACAGTTTGGCCGCGCACCATACCAGCGCGGATGGAGAAATAGGCGCGGTGCTGTTGTCGCGCCGCAAATGAGGTGGAAAGCATGCATGGCTGGGGTAAATGGTAGTGCCTATCACAGCGATCTAAAAGCCTACACTGAGTGCAGGAAGGGACATCCCTCGAGAGTTTATGCTTCATTACCAGCCCCATTCCTCTATTTATTTATTTGCTGTCACGCTTTAATCATCCCAGACCAAACACCATCACAAACAGAAACATCTTTCCACAACTATTTGCCTTTGATGCTCCTTCTCAGTCGTGTGCGAACTGAACCCGTGAATCTGCGGCACGCGCGCATTTCACCTCGATATGACACTTCACCATTCTATGGCCCTGGCTCCACATGGCGCTCTACCTCATGCGGTTCCACGACGTCAGAGGCTTAGCTCAGTCCTCCTGGGTGTGCTACTGAGGGAAGCTTCCGGAGCCAACCTGGGCAGGTCAGTCTGGCATGCAAAGCCAGATGGTTGACACTAAATTGCTGTCAGCCGTAAAAAATGTTTATTACACATTGGAACCCTTTTGGGATGCGCGGCATAAGGGCTCCAACTGAGAAGAAGACAGGCCTTAATTCACTTTTTGTAGGTGGCTACCCAAGAAGACCGAGTTAATCATCGAGAGGGGACCTTATAGTCCTTCAGAAGCTGCTACAGTGAAATTTTTATCAGATTACAGAGGCCATCCAGGTCCTGAATTTGAGCACTCCCTTTTGGTATGCCCCTAGGACAAGGACAGATGCTTTATTTGTCCCTGCCACTAGGGTGCAACACTACACTTCTCCCAGAAGACTCCTGGCCTTTGAGAGCTCAACATAAGATTTGTATCATATAATTTCACCCTCTGCCTCCATCTATGCTAATGCACAATTCATCCAATAAACCGTGGTCACCAATGCATGCGCCTGGTGTCCTCAATCAGTGCTGGTTCAGAGCCAAATGTTCTCGTGTGCAGTCGTGCAGTTGTGCAGGTGCCCGATGAACAACATTATTCTGAGCTATCGCCCATCCTGCCCATCCCGGGATCCACCCCTATCCACAATGGCTGTTGGGTTTAGGTCTAGAGCACTCTGTGATGATGAAGAGTGTGCTTTCACCTCACCCATAGTAGATAAGCGGGACCTCCAGAAAGGACAAATTAAGGAGCGCTTAAGCAGCAACCAGAAACAGGCACTCGGCCTGAGCTGAGCATCGATCAGGTCCACGGTGATGTACTGGACAGTAAAGTCAGTACAGATGGGTGTAAGTAGGTACCTCACTCCAGTTATTCTTATTGTATATATATATATATATATATATTATTTTATTATATTATCTTATTTGTAAGAAACTCTAGCACTTTTGCAGTCCTTTTATCATTCTCTAGTTATAAATCCCGTGTCTTTTTTCATGCATCATCAAGTAAAATAATTAGATTGCTCCTGTGCCTTTCACAATAATAGCTGTTTTATTATTGTGAATTGCTGGTATCGCCCAGAAATAGCACATCGGAGAGTCTTCAGCTTTACAAAATAGAGACACAAACATTAGCCTAATGAAACAAATATTGTAACATTCAGGCTACATTATTTTTTTGAGCCGGCATAACGTTGAAGTAGGCTACGCAATAACATTTGCTCTGTTCCCGGACACTTTAAAAAGTGATATTGCTTCACAAGTGCAAATGTGGATCCGCTGCGGGAACATGGTCCAACACGAGACCGGTGTCTACAGATGTTTCTCTCACACAGCGAAAGGTCAATGAGCGATCTCACCGCGACTGCTCCTATGTATGTGCCCACAGTGAGAAGATCCTCGCCTTGAGCATTGGTGAGGCTAGACCTCCTGGCACAAAGCATGGTCAGGGGAATGTGGCTGGAGGAAAAGGCTGGAAATCTCAGAAAGTATGTGGGAGTAACAGCGAATCCATTCAGTTTCCCCATTATAATCTTCTCTGGGCTAAATGTTTACATCAAATAGCATGACTTCTCTACACAAAGAACCAAAAATGTGTCTTTGCGCTAATATTTCGCAGGACAATGTGACTCTTAAACTGAAAGGGTCACGTTAGACTGACTTGATTTGTTCCCCCTAATGTATTGCATTTATATCTTTGATGTGGTCTCAAGTTCCCGAAAATAATTCACATCTTAAAAATGAGCTTTTCTAAGCTAAATTACAGACAACATGGTAGGGGGGGGAACTGGATTTTATGGATACATTATTCTTGCCCAGACATCATGAGCAGTACGGCAGGTACTCTCAATTAGGCTTATAAGTGCATGTTTATGAAGGGATTGGGACTGGAAGCGCTGCCTGGGCCCAGAGACATGACAGTGGCCAACCCCATGCCAGCACCGCCTCCTTCTTCCACAGCTGTCAGGTGGGAAGTAACGGCCCTCTGTTTGCCACTCTCACAGCAGAGCGTCGAGGTGCCCTTATCTAAGGCCTGGAAGCTGTGAAATACACATTTCAGGCAGCAACCTTCTCGATGTCTAGTTATTCTCTATCGGCTAGCGGAGGAAGCGCCGTTGTGTTCCTCAATTCTGGGGGCTGTCAAAGGCAAGGAGCTAGTTTTCGGGCATTTTTGCGTTACTGGAGCTCATCGATTATTGCACGCATGTTCCAGCAATGTGGCGTGATACGGGACATTGCTAAGATTCCTGGAACCAGACTGGACCTCTTAGACTATCAGTCTGTAAACATCTGCTTGCTCGAGCAAGAAGGAGACATTCATTTTGGGCAGGATATGAGGGTGTTGTGATTAAGGATGTTAAAGACTTATCTCTTCTAATTTTCAGCAGACTGAACTGAAAAGCAAGAGGTTTGGAGCACAGGCAGGTTCTAAACTCTATTATTTTGCCTCACTGCCCCTGAAAGATAATTCTTCGAAAACCATTTAGCGGTTTGTCCCAGATCTTCATATACATTTCGTACCGCCGGCACGGCAAACTTTATTATGGGGATTCCCCCTCCTTTTAACAAATTTAATCATGGGGGGTGATGTCCCATATTTCTTCTTAGAGCTGAGCCCCCCTAAGGGCCAAATTCTAAAATCACCCCTGCTTTGGAATAAGAAACACAAAGGCTACATTATTGAGAAAAGGCACTTACATATTCATGAATATTTTAGGGTAATTGCTAGCGCCCATTAAAAAATATGCCTTCACGACAACGGACACAGAGTGTGCCATAGACAGGAATCCTCCTCTGAACGTGTTAAAAGGTTTTTAATGGGATGTGGGGACCCCCCCAAGCTGAGTCTACATATATTGTTCTGTCACCTCATTCATAGTGAAGTTGGACCTACCTCTGGAAAGGACACAAAAGTCCGCATGTCAGCGTCTCGCCCCGAGAAAGAACAACGAAACATATACTTCTGGTTCGAGCTGAGCGCTGGCTGGTGCTCATATGTGGAAGCTGGGATTCTGAGCCTCCTTGTGCTGTGCAGGTTCTAAGCATCTGCTTCAGACAAACCAAGCTAATGTATTTGTGTAATACTGGGTATTGAATGCTGATTCGATGCAGATGTCGGGTAACAAATGCAGGATTTTTTTTTTTTTTACTGGGCTTTTTTTTCAAGATTGGTGACGATATTTAATATCGTCAGGTGTTTTAGATCAGTGTTGTGTCCTACCGACAGTACTTTACTTTACGCCACTTACTGAATCTTCTTAGAAGCCTACTGCTCAGTCATTAATCTAGTATGTACTGTTTGTTTGCATGAGAACAGTATGCACTTGGACGTATTGCGGTTGCCATGTTGCACATTAACTGACCGGGATGTTTATTATTACACAGCTCGAACCTAACGCAAGTCAAAAACTTTTAAAAACTATCAATGAAAGAAATACATATTTGAGTCAACTTGTATAACTGGCTATTTTCTGTAACATCTTGGCACACATCTCTGAGCGAGACATTCTTCGTCTCTGTTCGCGGCCTTAGTGGCCTTATGGGATAGTGTAACGTCCATCGATTGCACACTTCGGAATTTCGTAGAATTAAGCATTCAGGCATCCAGGTCATCCAGGTACCATTAACCTCATCCATACTAAGGACTCAGATACACTGCTCGCCAGGGGCGTTTCTAGGATTTTCATTTCAGGGGGGCTCAGCCCCCATAGATGTTTAACACATTTGGCTTGTTCAGA
>JAODKM010000016.1:9917913-9970641 GCA_026780845.1 Petrocephalus sullivani | reverse complement strand
GGACAAGGGCGCAAGCCTAAGCTGAACAACCGTGATCTCGGATCCCTCAGGCAGCACTGCATCAACAATCGTCATTCCTCTATAAGCGATATCTATAAGCGGTACTTTTTATGTGGGGTTTTAGTACTCGGGAATTCTACTATTAAATAATAGTTTTTTTTCTGAAAAAGGCAAGGATAGTGTTTTTAAGAGAGTTGTCTTGGTAACTGACTTCAGACCGATCTTGGTCATTTAAACTAAATTCCAAATAGATATCTATAAAAAACTTTTTTTTTTTATTTAAAAGCAGTCAATAAGCAGTTCTGCTTTATGTCAGCACTGGAAGAACACTGGAATAGTTCTGAGTCAAATCATTATGAGAACAGATTTACCGATTATAAAGATTTAGTTTCTGTGTGTTAGATGTTTTTTGGACATTGCTTATTATCCCGTGTACCAATAATTCCAGAGAAAATCAGATATATTTAAAATAACAAGCATAGTGTATAAAATTGTTTGAAATAAGATTGCCTATGCACTTAATACAAAATCTAAGAAGCCTAGAAACCAGTAAATGGCCGTCGTGCTGTTTTTTAACCTCTGGTGTACGTTCTACTGAAGATCGACCAGCATCTCCAACATCCCTACCGCATTTTGCCAGGGGTGGTGGTCCCCAAAAGTGGCTTGCAGCACCATTGCCACGGAGACCCAGGCCGCCTTAGGGTCTGACTCTCCCCATCAGAGGGCAGTGTCAGGCAGGGAATGAAGGCATGGCCCTCATGTGGTCACCGGCCAAATGGCACATGGGGGGGGCGAGAGATCGTGCGACAGCGATTCGGCTAGAGTGCCGCGGAATCCCGTCACGCCGCCTGCTTTTACACGACCCCCCCAACTTCTCTTTTAATTTTTGTTTACAGATGCAGTGGTATTATACCCCCGATCTCGTTTATCCTGTAACATGAAATTGCGAGATACAGTCAGGCATCGCATTTGTGTAGGAGAGGCTCAGTGAAGCGTCCGTGATCCGCCTAGATTAGGGATGAACCAGCCCAGGCTGACACATTCAGCGGCGTCATTATGTCTGAAGGAAATCAGGTTACCCCGCTTGTCAGAGGGCCACACAGATGGCACAGTGAGTCTCACTTCAGCTGGGGAACTCCAGAACCTCAATCCAGGTGGTCCAATGCGCCCGGACCATCTGTGCAGCTCCCTGTGATTCCATCCAGTTCGTGAGAGGAACCCAACCCATGCCGGCATCACACGGCCGACCCCCGTGCAACTCCACCCCGTGCTCTGGCCTCTCACCAGCCCTCGGACCCGTGGACATTTTTAGCCTGAATCTGGCCAGGTAAGTTGTGTTTAGAAGATGACTGATGTGTCTCTGCTGAGAGAGAGAGGGAGAGAGGCACATTACTGCCACAAGGCGTTCCTGCAGCCATTATTCATGGCACGGCAAGCAGCGCGAATGCCAGCCGGTCAGGAAGAGAGCGGCTATCCGGAAGGTTGTGGGTTCTCTCCCCAGGACACAGGTTCCGTGCTAGAGGAAGGATATGAATTTCATTGGCAAAATATCTAATCTGTGTAAATGACTAAAATTGTAACTTGTAATGGTCACATTGAATAATGTGTCCTGTTGAACAAATAAACACCGAGGTATGAATCTGCTCTCCCTGCTGAAATCTGGGCGGACGGCCTTTGCTGTCACAGTTCTGCGTGCTGTCAGGCCACAGAGTTTGCTGGAATACACGAAACCCATGATAGTTAAATAAAGTAAGATAACGCCAAGAATAGGCAGCCCTGCCAAAAGACATGAGTTAATTATGAAAAATTGTAGGCAATCTGAGCTCCAAACAAGCCATAATGAAAATGTAATGAAGTACGCCCTCAGCATCTCAAAGTGCCTTTACCATTTACAATTACAGGGAGATTATTACAATTATAAATCTCAAGTAAATACCAATTAATACAGGATGAGTATTGAATGGTGCATTTGGGGATGTCATTATAGTGAAATTATCTATTACCTGCATTTTAAAAGCCTAATAGGGTCTAATAACAGTCAAGGCATTTTAATTATATGAAAAGAAGTTATATCTCAAAATATTAATAAATGTCATTCCGAATGTTTTACTACTTTTGCAGACTATTTTTTTGCTGGAATTATTGTCCTCCGTTTTGTTTTGTCTTGATTTAGGAGACGGTAATTATCCTTCTGGAAAGGCATATATTCTCATCGTTGTTTGAGCTGCCATCCTTTCCTTTGGCTGTCATGACATGACAGATGTTTTTTTTCCCAGCTTCCTGGCATGTATTGACAGTCCCTCGGAAAGCACATCATAGGGAATGCTCCCGGGATGTGCGCGAGGGGCTCCGTTTGAGGGATTAGACTGACACAGCCTTATCTGTCACCCAGAGTTCCTTCCTCATCTGCCGGACCCTTGGAGATGTGATCTGGTCCAAGCCCATCTGATGACCTCGGTGTCCCTTTACTCTGCTCTACTATCACTCATTTTTTGTCTTATCCGGAAGGATATCGAAGGTCTATTTGTGCTGTGAAATCTTCTATGTAGACTAGACATTGTGAAAATTATAAAATATATATATATATATATATGTACAGTATCTGTAAGGCAGAGTGTTGGCTCTGAGGCTAGGGATTCTACTCCGTTGGACCCTAGAGCAAGGCCCTTAACCTGAAATTGCTTCAACCCGGGTGTGACATTAACCTGCATCCGGCCCTGCAAGCAGGTCCTCCAATTTGCAGGGAGAACTTGGGGGTTGGTGGCAGGATTGGCACTCCAGCCACCGGAAAAAAAAACTGAGGTATCATCCGCCACACGGCCGCACGCGGGGTCCCATCCCTGTGAAGTACTAGTGCCTGCTCCTAACCTCTCTCTCTATCTAACCAAAAGAAGTTACAGGAATCCCATTGAGACTGACAGATTTCGTTCACCCATTTAAATAGATATAAACCCCCTTTCTATTACACCAAAATCAACAGGACATCGTTACGCACCATGGACAGGCATGAATATGTACATAAGGCTAAAATACAGGTAGAGTGGACATGCTGAAGCACATTGACTGGTAAACATCGCTTTACAGCCTGGGCCCATTTTGTGTCTCCGCTTTTAAGTATTTTCTGTCCTTCCAACCTTACGTTATTTTACGTTGCGTTACGTTACTGTAATCTCCTGTGGCAATCCCACAATGTGTTTGACGTTGTGTTTGTGGGCACCTTTGTCCGCAACTAACAGTTCGCGATTAAGACGCTATTTTTTCCTGACTTTCGTTGCCGTTGTCTTCATCCAGGCGAAATGGCACTGCTTAGTCTTGCTCGTCCTTCCCTTATCCCTCGCTCTCCGGCTAGCGGCTAGTGTTTCTGGCTTAGATAAATGTCCAGCTGCAGGTTCCTAATCGCTTTGCATAGAAATAACAATTAACTCGACATTAGCATGTGTGCCATTTAGCGGCCACGTACAAAAGCCAGCTCCAGAGGTATATCTGCTCTCGTAATGGTCCCCTGAGCTGTACTGGATAAAATGCTACGTTTTTGTTCTGACTTAGAAACCGTGCCAAACTGCTCAATGTCACCCTTCACTCTGCAGGCTAAACTGATTATAACATCAAATAAGGGCTTGTTTGAAATGTATTGTCCCCAGGTCTCACATTCCAAATAGTGAGTAATTTTTCTTCTTCTTCTTCTTCTTGCACGGCACCCAGAAATGTAGGGAATATTTATGCCTGTGTTTGTCGAACTATGATTAGAATTCAGAGTCGTTAGCAGCGCCAAGCCGTTCACAGCCTAGGTAAATTTACGGCTTAAATCTGTGGGGAACTGTGTTTCTTAGCAGCTTTTTTATTGTTTGGTATCCGCGGATAAACATGGATAGAGGTCCACTGCAAAACAGAGATAAACACAACTCCTATATGCAGCTAAAACTACTCTAAGCTGCTCTTTAGCAAAGCTGCCACAACGCTGCACATGTAACAACCATTCTAACATATGGATTATTAATACACCATTAGACTGAAAATAGTTTTTTTCCACAGTGCTGTTGCTCTGCTGAACACCATATGACCGTCTCCCCTGTAGCGGGCGCACACACACACACATACACTCTCACAGACACACACAACATTGACCCTATGCAATATATGCATTCACGTAGGCTGCATCCATTGTATTATTATTATTATTACTGTTTCTATTTTTTATTGCAGCTTAATATTCAGTTGATTGTTGCTCCTTATTTGGCATCTGCCTGTTTTGGACTTGTAAAATCAGGGAATGCCACTCCACGATGCACTGGATTTTATTGCTGCAAAAATCCTGCGTATTCAAATTGCAAATCCCCGATATTGCAAACAGCCGAACCGGTCATTCGCATGCCTTTCCAGTATTTTCCGTCCTTGGGAATAAACATGTACCTCGGGCCCCACATAGGTGGAGGTATAATTTTCCACCCCGCTGGAGGCTCATTGATTGCCTGGAGCGATGGCAATGGCGGGCGGGACCACAATGCCGCTGATTCCCCCCCCAGAGGAAATGCAGCCTCGGTGCTGATCGTGTTCGTTAAGGGATGGTCTCCCTGTCCTATCGTCCCGGCCTCCTGTTTCCATTGGTAATTCTAGCCAGGGTGGACTGCAGATTAACCTCTATATTCACAGCGCGTTGTTGGAGGCCGGTTTCCACTCCTGTTTCCCTGCTTTTTCATGCCCATTGTGATTATTGTCTGTTAGACACACTGCGGTTCATTTGCCTTAACTGTGGCAAGTATACAGGCCAGCCCTCTTGTTTTGCTCAACCCACAATTCAGTGGATTTGTGCCTTTTTGACAAAACAGATTTTCTATACCTCTGCAGTGCAAGAGCCTCACAGATATAGGACTGGGTGAGTGCATGCATCAGATTACATGAACGCTTTGCACACTGAAATAAACTAGATTTCTAGGGATATATCTATCGTCCAAGTTTCTTTTCTGACTATATATTGTGCATATACACTCATCCATCCATCCATCCATCCACCCATCCACCCATCTTCCAACCACATATCCTAGTGGCCTGAGAGATCTGAAGCCCGTCCCATACAGCATGGGCCATAAGACTGGGGTACGTTCTGAACGGGATGCCATACAGACACATCCTCTATACACCTGTAAGGTAAATTTACTTCTTTTGAATTGAGACATCATAAAACACATCACACCGAAGGTTTGGCAACAGCGAATAACATGGAAATTCAAGTCAAACAGAGCTGCATCTTCACCACCATTCCCAGAGAAGCAGGACCATGAATGCATTTATGTGAAAAGGGATTTGAAAGCGGGGAACCTTGGAGAAGCAGCATCACGTAGATGTGTTTGGCTGTAGAGTGAGACGATGGGCTTGTTTTAATGTGCAGTATTATTGCCCAATGCAGCAATTATTTATGGGGAATTGAGCAGTGGGAGAATGTTACATGGCACTCTAAGTTCGTTCGACTGTAATGTGTCAGACTCCGCCTGGTTGAACATCACGAACATCATGTACAATACATCATTACGTGTATTTAGGACCCTCAGATCCTCCCAAAACATCTTTCAGTCATCCAGCATTCTGTAAGCCCCCATTATGCATTTAGGGGTAATCGATCCTGGTGAAGGCGTTGCCTTTCAGTATGAAGCCTACTGCTGGCTGCTCCTAGAAATTCTGAAACCATTGCCATTGTAAGTCCATATTGAGGCCGGGCCTAGATAAACAGGCTCTTTGAAAGGATTCAGAAATCAGAAGTGAAAAATTCCCGGTTTTGTGGACTGGAGGGCATACTGGCTTCTGTTCTTGCAGAGCGCTTAATTAATAAGCCTTAATTGAATGGTTACATAACTGGTTACATAAGGTCATTGTTCCCATTTTGTTTTATGTTGTCGTGCTCCAAATAACCTTAGGAACACGTCTTAGCTTAGGGGTAACGTTAAGGATTCTGATTTTGATGTGCACTTCAGGTCTCATGGTGTGTGGTCCTGGGATGAGTCCGGAACCGGCCCACATTTGACAGATTCCTTTCACTTGTGTCTCCATGTGTGCCCAACCTTATGGTAACTGTTCAGATGCACTTGCAACACTAGGCAATAGTGCTGCAGTTGTAGACGTCTCGGGCAGCTGGTGACGCTCGTGGTGTCACTCTGTTTCCTGTGGCGGACTGACATTTGAATCGTAACGGGCTGTATTTGATATATTTTCATGTATTTATTTTTGCAGTTTTCCATGTTAGATTTTGATGTAATATTTCGGTGACATTTGGCAAAGGTAGCGCCCTGTTTGAACTGCGTGATGGTAGCCCGAGAATGCTGATTCGCACTTGCTGACAAAAGTCCTCTCAGGAAACTGATGACTATAGAGGGTACATCTGATTCTCAAGCTCTCTAAGTGTTGGAAGCTCAGTAGGACCCACTAGCACTATCTCTAAAGGGATTCCGCTGATGCTGAATGCCAGACAAGGCATTTCTGGGGGAAAATCCTCTGCTGCCCGTCTTTCTCGTTGGCTGAAAGTCATATTTGCGTCTGCCGGCAGACAGCAGTACTGTACGTTCCACCTGAAAGACGTGTTGGACTTTTATTCTAAAATTCATACCATGTTAATGCAAAAAGCTCTCAGAAATACTGAGTTTCATTTACTGCTTCTAAGAGCAGTGACACAGACAGGAGGTGGATGTTTCTTGTTGCCAGGCTGTTATTCAAATTAAGTTTTTCTTAAACCTTCAACAGTGAGCAGGCATTTTTAGCAGAGCTCTGCTGATTTACCAAAGTGAAATTAATACAACACTATTAATACAGATATTCTAGTGAGCATGAGGATAAATCTCGTCAGTTTACCCAGCGTATACTGATAAGTCCTGCTTATGCCTGGACTGGACTAGTTCATAAATCACATTTTACTAATGCATGGCCCATTTGTAGGTAATTACTATGGGTATTTACAGGGTGATTACAGAGTATAACTGAGCATATTTGTCATAATTATTGTTTTGGCTTGGAGCTGATAAAGAAGACAGTTCCATTTAAATGATTAACCAGGAGATGCTTCTGGAATCTATGTCGAATTCAACGCATCTTGGCGTTTAATAATTTATTTTGGGGAAAACTTTGTGAAGACATTAGCGATAAGTGTTTTTTTTTTGTCTACAAATGGTTGATTTACTCTAAGCTTTTTAAGCAGGGCTGGCAGTGGGTTGTGGCAGGTAAATAGGGTACATAGCTTGTCTAAGTATCAATTTCAAAGAGTTCATTTAACAGTCGTTATTTGATTTGGAGATATTGAACAATTATCAGAAATGTTAACATTAATAATGATCATAATAAATGTAATATCTGCATTTTTCTGCTTCTGCTGAATCTGCTTCAAACGAGTGGCTGGACCATTTGTCTTTCGTATTTAATGAATGAAAAATAAATGAAGCATTTAATAAAGCTTCCTCTTTGCCAGACGGAGACAATTCGAAGGGCTGGTGTGTATGCAGGTATTGGGGATAACCTTTAGTTCAGCTGTTCAAACGCAGGGGTGAGGACTCTTCAGCCAATCAGTCCTCTAATTAGAAATCTAATTCTGGAGTTGTGGTGAAAACCCAAACATACAAAGGCCCTTTCGGGATAAGACTGCCAACCCCTGCTCTATGCCATTTCCTGAGAAGGTGACAGACCACAAATGCAGCACAATTCCTGAATTAAGTCATACATAAACACAGTCAGATAAAGGTGACCACGTCAATATGCACACATATATTCATAGTTATAATGACAATCTTTATTGTATTGCATTGATAATTGTGACTGTGGTGATGATAATATCGATTACACGACAGCGACAGATTTCATTGGTCACAGCAACTGTATATTACTACAAAGGATTAATTAATAAGATATTATACAGTACAGAGCAGGTGGTACACGTGAGCTGGAGACATGGGCGGTGCATCATTAGTGCAGGTGAATCAATCCCATGATGAGCAGAGGCTGCTGGTCCAAGGAGGCAGAGGAGTTAATACCTCCCCTATTTCTGAGAATAAACTATGAAACAAATAAATTTGAAAGAACTCATTAATAAAATTGTATTGTCATTTGAAAAAACACATTTTCTCCCTTCTTAGGAAAAATGCACTATTGTAATATTATGAAGAAGTTCTACCTTCTCAGTTTTCTTAGTTACCAGCTGCCACTGGCGATGAGTCACAGGGAGCTGGGTGGGCCTGGGCACAGAGAGACCGAAAGGCAAAGGCGGCAGGTACACAGGAGCTGGGCCGGAGCCCTCTGAGCTGGGTGGGCCTGGGCACAGAGAGACCGAAAGGCAAAGGCGGCAGGTACACAGGAGCTGGGCCGGAGCCCTCTGAGCTGGGTGGGCCTGGGCACAGAGAGACCGAAAGGCAAAGGCGGCAGGTACACAGGAGCGTCCGAAGCCTTCAGATGTGCATATTGGAGTGATGGGAACGACACTAAAGGCTCAGCTCACAGACTGCATAAAGCTTCCGTGCCAGCGATCGGGAGGTCATCGGTTTAAGTCCCATAGTTGCCTGAGTGATGTCACCATTGGGCGCTTGAGCCAGGCCCTTAACCTAAATTGCTCCAGGGCCTGGCCTACCCTGTTCTCTCAATTGCATGTTGCTTTGGATAAAAGCATCTGCTAAATGCAAATGTACCACTTCTCTGTTGAGAGCATGGGCCTCATTTTTCAAAATGGGATAGAGTTCAGATACCACATTTCCCTCCACCGCTACTTCGAAGCAGTTAAGACTCTGCCCAGTGAGAGAGCTATCATCCCTTCTCCTTATATTACCCCAAGGAAACCCCAGTGACTAACATGACTTGGCAAAGAAGGACTTGTAAAACATGAGTAGCAATTTGCTGCACACAGTCAGGGACTTCAGACTCCTGAAGAAAAACAGCCTACTCTGCACATTCTTAGAGAGTCCCTCAGTGTTATTACAGCAGCCTAGCCTGTCATTAATGTAGACACCACAGAACTCATTGCAATGTGCCATTTGTACAATCTCTCCTTGAATGGTGATGCCTGTCAGCGGCTCCCTGCTCCCCCTGTTGCCCACCACTCAACAGAACTCTACACCAGCCTTCTGGACTCCTCTTCCTTTACTGACACATCCAAAAATCGGAGATTCATTAGAGAACTTGTGAAGATGGCACCCCTATGTTACTCAGCACCACATCAGGTATGCAGTTACCGGTGTGGATAAAGCGTGCCCTGTTGGCAAGGCAATCTGTGATCCAAGTGGCCGTGCTGCTCTCAGCCCGCTTCACCTTGATCTTGCATAGACTGGTTGGAGCTAAATGATGTTGCTACAGTATACTTGTCTAGATGCGATTAGGTCCTGTGAAATCCATATAAAAGAGTCCCGAAGTGTTTTCCCCCAAGGTCAAATTCCATCAGCAACACAAAGCCAAGGTCCACTGCCCCCGATAACATTTGCCATGCCGGGTGCGGGGTGTTTCATTGTGCAGTCTGGATGTATGCCTGTTGAATACTCCTGGATAGCACCTTCCACAGTTTGTCACATATTCAAGCTGTAGTAGGTCTAGGAAATCCTTCACCTATGGTCTGAGATTTTGGTGGGCCAGCCTCTCAAACATCTTCAAAATGTGGCATGCCAGTGCCACCCACCTATGGTCATTACGTTCACTGGAACATTACGTTCATTGGAGCATATTCCCTGTTGAGAACAGGGAATATGCATGAGGTTTTCCTGTTGGGGATGTCTTTTGTAATCCTGAAAACAGGTTAAACAGCTATTTTAGAAGCTCTCCCAGCCATAATGCCCATGCTTTGTCGGACTGATGCCATCAAACTGTAATCACTGCATCACAAAGACACAGAAGTTTTTCTTAATTATTGATTTAAACTATAAAGTAAACTGAAATCGCCTATAGAATTCTATTTTGGTTGTGAAATCTATGTGATGACCACAAATATTTTAAGTACTGAAACAGAAACATAATTGTAGAGTAATTCAAATTTGAGGTCTTATGCCTATCTATGTTGTTGATAACTATGCTTCTGATTCCCACCCACTAGGGCTGTCAGAATCACGTCGTGATGTAATCGCGATTGGCGCATGCACAATAATCATCAGGGCTTTAGAATAGATGATGGGTGACGCCAGCTTTTCGATACTACGGATATTTACTTACTACTTACTAGTAAGTTACTTACTAGTTGTGTCCAATAAATATTAATGAGAAGCATATTGTGACGCCCAAAAGTTAGTGATCTGTATAAATTCTTAATAAACGTGTCTGGCTTTAAGCTGCAAAAAATACGACCAGACCACCAACATCCTTTTTCATTGTTTATCCACAATTTTTGTCCCAGTCTTCTTTTGAAAATGTACAAAACACTGTGACGACTGGCCACGCCTACACTTTGATTGGTCGCAGAAATATGAACGTTTACCTTATTGGCTAGCAGCTGCCCAGGCTGCCTGTCTGCCGTGCGCACCCACAGCCAAGACCCCACTGTGACTTAAATTGCGGATTAGAGGTAGCGTCCATTAAAAGAATAGGGAGTCCTACAAATATATTAGTATATTTAATGGTATAATACGGTGTGTAATATAGTATATACAGTATATGTATAAAAATGGTTCAACCCCACCCCCCGCAAAGAAAAAAAAATAGAGTACCCTGGTTTCTTGCAAATCAAAGGTGATAACCCTGTCTGCTAACCAAATTTAATAAACATAAGGATACACTGAATGTATATGGACTACTCCCCGCCTTCTAATGCACTGCTCAAACGCGATTGTACGCGTGATCGCGACAGCCCTACCACCCACCAAGGAAGAAACTTCAGCCTAATCGCTGGACAGGAATAATGCTATGTTTATTTCAGTATATAGTTAAAAGGCTTATGTACGTTGCAAATTCTATTCAGTGTTGTGTGGCTTGTTGTAAGATTGGCCTACCTGCTTCCCGTTACCTCAGACATCCCACCTGAGGGATATTAATTTCAGGGAGGCAGATGAGGGGCATCCGGGAGGGTGGGACATTGCGCATCATTTTCGGGTGTCAGGGAGCCACTGGCAATTTGCGGGAGACTCCCTGAACATCCGGGAGACGTGGGATCTCTGCTACCTGCTTCAGCACCAAGTGGAAACTGACTGGGTAAGTAAACAAAAAATAAGCTTCCACATCTATATTGGGCCCTGTTAGGGGAGTGTAAGGATTTTTAATGGGAAATGGTTGTATTTCTGTCATTTACTGTATTCTATTACTCTTTACTGACATTTGTTTTGATAATTCCCCTTGCATTGTTCTCAAGCCCATTTAACAAGCGTGCAATGTGTTTAATAAAAAAATCCAGTTTGTAATTCAGACTTTGTATATTTGCTTGTTTTGTTCAGTGCTTATATTTTGTGTATTTTTGCATTTTGCTCAACAACCACGGATCATTTGCCGTATCCCACACTATGGTTACATGACTTATAGTGTCTTACATTTACATCTTAGTCTTGTTCATCTCTGAAAGGTTCTCCCGTCTTAGTTCATTCACAGCCTACTCATCTGAAAGCATATTCTGTGCATGAATTGTGCTGGTCTGTTCACGACTTCGAACATTATATCATGTTTTTTTTTTTCCAAAACCGGGCCTGTTAGATCAGCTTGGGCCTGAGCCGATGTGCTTGTGGGCCCGAACGCCCTTCCAGTTCCTCTCACAAGGGCAGATTGGTCCACATCTGTTTACTTATTTATTCATTTCCTTATTTATTCCAGAGAAAAGAGCCATAACCATTTTAGCAGCATGATGGGTCCCATGGCATTTCCTGACAGAGCTCACTTTAAAGACTTATTCTTTTATAACCCTCTTAAATCAAAGCAGATAATTTCAACCCTTGAATACATAAAGCGCAGCTAAGCAAGTCCACCCCCACAGCTCTGTGGAGTACCTTGGGTGTGGGTGTATCTAGGTACACCAGCGCGCTACAGGAATGGATTAAGCTGTAGGTGCTGGGATTACGTCTATGTTTGCATGCAAAGACTCAGTCAGAACTGGCCTGTTTGTACATGCACAGCTGCTCTCAATAAAGCTATTCGATTTGGATCTCCAAAGAGGTACCTTTTTATCAAATAGGCAAATCTCAATTTGTGTCCATTTTGTTATTAGCCGAAAGCAGTTTAAGTGTTAATTAGGCCTACCTCCTTCATTACAGAGAAGTATATAGATGGATACAGAAGTTTTCTAATGAATTTAATGACTAAGAGGATTATTTATAAAATATTACCTGCTGGGTGAGACAAAATGTGTAAAATAGTTCAAAATTGCTCAAAGGCAATTTATGCCTTGTGTGTCTGTGTGTGTGTGTGTTTTCTTTGAATCATCCTGCTGCGTTGTATATCCTGCATTTTTTCTTCCTCGCTCCAGTAGAATTTGCCATGACGGGGGCGAAAACAAAAAAAAAGTTTCTTGATAAAACACAGTTTGATATAAATTAGATTGACCCCCAAACAGGAGTTTAGGAAACGACGCGGCCATTTCCACGGGAATAAACGGATACTGATTTCGTTTGTCTGAGTAGATAAGTCATCTGTATTGAGCTTGTCTCCCGTAGCTCGTCTAAGCTCGTCCCTGATTTAATTTGCCACATCTTCTGGAAGAAGTGAGGACGTTTAAACGCGGGGACTCTGAAGGTTACGCCGGCTCAGAATTTTAATTAGGGTCTCCTTCAATGGGCCGCTGCTCCTTCCGGAACGTTCTCCGCCGCAGCCCACCCCTTAACGGGCTTGCCGCTGACTCCTGTGACATTGCGATGTGATGGCACTAGGCTCGCCTAGCAGAGCCGCCGCAAGCAAGCCCCCACCCCCCACCAGCCCCGGCAACAAGTACAGCTTCCGCGTATCTGCAGTGGGGACTAATTGCGCTTTGAGGAAGTGACACTTGTGTCACTTTACAGTCTAAATGCAGCGTGTGTCAAACGAAAAAGTGGGAAAATCGACCCCCGCTGGCCCGAAATAACAGCCGCGGAGACGGAGCTCATGCCACAGAGGTTCGCTAAGATGCATTTTCGTGGCGCTATTCTGGATACGGCAAATTGCCTTTGTGAGATGGGTGGCTTTTTAAATAACGCAATCCATTAAGAGCTCTCAGTAAACCCTCTGTTTTTAGTATGACGGAAGCCAGAGGCACAGAGAGTGCATTTATGATGGAAGCGCTTACAGCTTATGATCCATTACACTGTGCTCCATTGTGCTTTTTGAATATCATGTTCACATCGCAGAGTGAGATATCAGGAGATCAACACGCTGGAATGATACTTAGAATGTGCCATCCCTGGCTAGACTCCAATTACCGTACCGAGAGATGCGGCTAATATTATGGTAGCCTGAGAGCAGTAAGTAATAATTCTGACTTCTTATTGGACACACCGTCTATCGTTACCCGTTTCTAACAAAAAAATCGAACAATTCTATTTCTATTGCAATAAGAGAAGGCAGTCTGTGATTGTAGCAATAGATATACTTGTTTTTCTTTTCAATAAAAAAAAATCAAGGCTTCTTAGTTTAACCTTTGGATAATTACTGAGGCTAATTCTCAGCTCGCTTTAATCATAGCATGCTTTTTATTTTTCTACACTTCTGTTGAGCAAACGCAAATTTTTTGGTTAGTTTTCTGTTAATGTATAAACATGCTTGTGTTAGCCACCGGGTTGATCGTGTATTCATATCCACACACTGTTTGTTTGATTTTCTATTATATATTGGTTGAAGAGTTTTGAAGCTCAGGGCTGAACTGCTGATGTGATGAAGGATGGGGATTCAAGGCTCCAGTTAGCTAAATCTTTCTGGGGCGGGGTGTGGCTCAGCGGGTTCGGAGGCTCAGCTCACTGGTTCGAATTCCAGTGTTGGCAGAGAGGCAGGTCCTTGAGCAAGGCCTTTAACTGCGGAATGCTCCAGAGACTGGCTGAGCCTGCTTTCTCAAAAAATGTATGTTGCTGCTGAAGGCCCAAACCAAATCATAACAAATATATATAATTTGTAATAACGACACCATGTACATCAAATTAAAATGTTTTTGTGCAGGCACAAATGTGGCCGGCTCTAGTTATAGGTAGAATAGGTAGTTACTTGGGGCCTCCAGATTACTTGCATTGCAGAGGAAGTGAAATGATCACCAGTTTTCTTGGTAGAAGGGCCTCACAAGTAAAGCTTTGCCTGACGATCTGCATGCTCCACGCACCACACACGTCAACAGTGTCCCTCTGTACCCTGGGCCCACGAGCCTCCGTGCCCCAGCAGGGGGCCTGAGTAGTGGCCACATGCTCCTAACAGGTGCCTGCTGGCCTGCGCTGCTGACGGCCCTCCTCATTTGGCAAACCTTATAGAGCAGTCCGGAGATGCCTGACAGGATGATGGATCAGGCTCCACCATATTGGCTCACTGATCCATACTTGCTGGAGTAGATATTGGCATTTGCCATTCAGATGTTGAGCCCCCAAGTCATGTCCTGCTGATTAGTCAAATGCTTCAGCTTCCAATAATTAATGTTTAACATTGGGGACCCTTCCTCCGGGGACAGAGGGCATTTCTGGAAATTACACAGAAGTTTCACTGGCACTTTGGAACGGAGGCAAGGCGCCCCCAGGACACCAGAGGAGATCGATAGCCACGTTAGCGCAGGTTAACGGTGCTGCCCTCATGCAGCCCACACCTGCACTGCCGTTCTTTGCTAACAGACTTTGGGAGCATTATCATCGTGACGGCGAGGAGGGGTTGCAAATTAAAAAAAAAAAAGTGGTTGTCATTCTAAAGCATAACGGGGAGAAGTTTCTTTTTTGATATACTTTCTTCTATTTAATAAAAAACATTAACATTTCATTTATGATGTATTTATAGTTTGATAAGATCTGTTAACAGCAAAAATATCAAATGCTGTTTACACTGTCACCTCATACCTGTGGGACAAGGGTTCGAGTCTCCTCCCTGGCTCCATGCGTCTGGACTTTGCACGTTCTCCCCGTGTAGTAGTGGGCTTTCCTCTGGGTACTCCTGTTTCCCCCCACACTCCAAAAACATGCCGAGGTTAATTGGAGTTACCAAATTGCCCGTAGGTGTGCTTGTGTGAGTCTGCTCTGTGATGGGTCGGCGTCCCATCCTGGGTTGTGCCAATAGCCTCTGGGATAGGCTCTGGACCCCCCTAGAACAGGACAAACTGTTACAGCAAATGGATGGATGGATATTTATGGGGGGACTGTGTAGATTATTATAGATTATGACTACATCTGTAGGATAATTCTGTGCACAATTTTTAGGGAAATTGCATTCATCATAAATTAGCAGCTTTTGCTTGAATGGCTATAATGCTTTGAGTTTTCGCACACTAATCTACTGCAAAATTTCAGGTTATGATGTCGGCCTCAGTATTTTTAAGTTGGTGTTCCTGTTTTCTTAGCATTTATGTTTCACCTTTTAACTTATTGTTATTATTTATCGAATTTTTATGTAAAAGCTGGTCTTCTAGAGCAAGAAGGCACTGATAAATTTATTATTATTCCAGTAAAGTTTTTTCTATGACTATAACGGGATGTTTTTGTGTGTGGAATGGTGACAGTGTTGTGACTCCATAGCCTTGCATCTCTGAGGTCTCTGGTTCCATTCTGACCCAGCTCCTTGTCAAATGCCACTTTCTCCTCATGCTTATGTGGGTCTCCCGGGCTGCTCCACTTTCCTCCCCCTGATTCAGGCATCTCCAAAAGACCTGCAGTGTGTGACTGCATCTATGTGCATGCGTTGTGATGGGTCAGACTTGCAACTATTTGCTGCATTGCCACTGGGATTATTGGACTAAAATGCTCACATAAAAGTTATTAGGTCTCACCTAACTTGAGAGGACACAAATAATGTAATACTCGTTACTTAATGCATTAATTAACCTGCTATTAAGTGATAGTTAAGTACTGATCCCATGTTTGTTCATCATTAATCAATCATGACAGTTCATGTATTCAGTGGCGAAATGCTTTACAGCACTCCAGCTGACAGTTGGCATTGTGTTTGGTGATGAGAGGCTTACATGAAGCTGCTTGGTCGTGGAACCCCATTATATTCAGGGGAATGGTGGTGGCCTAGTGGCATGAGGCCCAAGTTATGGACCAAGAGGTCACCAGTTCAATTCCCACCCACCACCAGTGGGTCCCTAAGCAAGGCCCTTACCCCCAAGTTGCTTACTGTAAGTCACTCTGGTTAAGGGTGTGAGATAAATGTCTCACCCTATGACTGTGTCGCACTTGAAATGAGTGATCAAGAGGTGTGTCCCAATACTTATGTCCATATAGTGTAACTCCTCCATGAAATACATGAACCGTCATTATTTGTTAATGATGATCTAACACTTAGTTACTGTCTAATTAATGCATTAAGTAGGCATGTATTATTGCATGTGTCCTCTCGTAAAGTGCTATCGGTTATTACCGTGGTTATACAGGTAGGTTAAGTTATTTTTTATGCATCAGACAATTAATAAAATCTAATATCAGTCACAAGTACCCAGTTCATCTACTGCTTAGATGCATCTAAGAATAATGCAGGCATACCCAGTGTTTATATGATTTGGGGTATGCTTGAGTGGAATACTCCATCCATCCATCCATTTTCCAACCCGCTTATCCTTTCTGGGTCGCGTGGGGTCCAGAGCCTATCCTGGAAGCTATGGGCACGAGACGGGGAACAACCCAGGATGGGGGGCCAGCCCAACGCAGGGCACACTCACACACCAGTCACTCACACATGCACACCAATGGGCAATCCAGTAACTCCAATCAGCACTCAAATCTTGGCAATTTAAATTTCCTTAGTTTCCAAAGGTAAACAATGATCCTGCATTAATTAGGCTAAAGCTTGCAAATAACACACTATGTACAGGTCTGTATTAACAGTAACTTAACATATTTCAGTATATTTTTGTTTTATATGCCTAATGTATTGTTTGTGATCAGATTCAGGTTTTATTGTATGTTGTATTGTATATTGTATTTTAAATTAGGGGGGGGGGGATTACTGGGTTGAGCAATTCTCCATTCCCACGTTTTTGTTTTCAGAGTTTAGGGTATTGAAGGCTGAATTCCAAAGCCAAAATATAACCCAATATAACGATGACTGTAATAGATTATCCCCATGACCCCAACCCTGATAAACAGCTGGATGGATGGGTGCATGTAATAGATTATTATTGTCTAGGAACACCTCATAAAGTGAATATGTTATTAAAATATTATTTGAAACACAAAGAAGCTTAAATAAACCACCTACAGGGGTGTTGGAATTAGATGTATTATTTTTCATTTTGATGTTATAAAATATTAAGGGAGCCTGCAGTCGCAGAGACACAATTGACCTTCAAGGATGAAACATTACCCTGTTATTACTGTATTTATATGGCTGCCTTCTCCTATCCTGGCAGGGTTATAAACTTATTTAATTACTCAATTAAGTGTGCTGGATATGACCCTGTAGCAGACAGGTGAATTAATGGAATATCAGGGACAGTTCTAAACAGCATGCTGAGGCTACTTCCACCTGTTTTATGGGGGACACTGCAATTCACCAAGAGAAAACCCATACGTGCTATTATGGGATGACTTTAAGCTGATCTCTATGGCTGGGGAACTCAGTACCACTTGCATTCCTCCTTCCAGCTTAGTCTTTTCATATGAGATTCCATTTTCCTTACCATTATTAGTATTGATATTGATTGTAAATGAACGTGTATTCACTTTTCTGAACACTCTTGGGCAATTAGGTAATTACCCATTTTTGATGGCCTGTTCTTTGTCTTTTTGTTTTAATCTCTTCTCAAATGAACACCTAAACATTTTTGTAATAATGATGGTGCTTTCCCTGATTCCGAGGAAAGACTTGAACATCATGCCTTGCATTCCTGTAGTTATGCAGATTCCTTTAAATTGTATACAATTATATTTCCATAACTTTCTGAGGCTGAAAGGTGGTTGCAGGAAGTCCAAGGTATGACACATACAGTTCAGATGTAACTGTAGTCCAAAGATTGGGGGCTAGCCTCCATCATTGTAGTCCTGCGCTCACAGGCTTGTCTCACTCATTGCAGTCAAATCAGGGGCTTGTCTCCATCATTGCAGTCCTGAGATCTGAGATTTGTCTCACCCATGGTAGCCCTGAGCTCACAGGCTTGTCTCACCCATTGCAGTCAAATCAGGGGCTTGTCTCTATCATTGTAGTCCTGAGCTCACAGGCTTGTCTCACCCATTGAAGTCTCGAGGCTCATCTCACCCATTGTAATCCCAGGACCAGAGGCTTGTCTCACCTACTTTAGTGTTGAGATCAGAGGTTAGTCTCCATCATTGTAGTCCCAAAAACAGGGGCTCATCTTGCTCTTTGTCATCCCATGATCAGAGTAGAGTTACCCCCTAATCCATGTCTGAAAGGACACTTTGAGCAAGGACAGGATTTGTAAACTACCATTTCAATCAAAAGGACCTGGGTTTCACTTAAGTACTGAGTTCTTGCTGTGCGCTGATTGGTCAGTCTCCTATAATCATGCATGTGTCACTGATGTTAATGTGAAACAGCTGGATGACTCTTTCAATCAAGGGAACAAACCAGTCAAAGCACAGGAAGAACTGAACTATTCAGCCAAGCACAGGAGCCTTTCAGGTTTAAAGTAGTCTGTAAAACCTGATGTAGCTGAAAGTGTCCTTTCTGACATGGATTTAATGGTAACCCTAGATCAGAGGCCTGTCCCGCAACAGCACTATGACACAGGTTTTGTCGTGCACTGCAACTCTATTCACTGGATTTTGTCTCAGTAAGTGGACCAGTGGTTTCACTCACACATTATGGAATATGGACAGTGGCCGATTTTACTTGTAGTACCATTACATAGAGTCCGTTTCACTAAATCCCCACAGACATCATTGTCTTCTGTTTTCATCCTGTCACATGCCAACCTGTGTCGGCCACTCCTGAAATTCAAATCGGGCATTATCGTAAAAAAGTTCAGCTCTAAAAGGTTACAAGCGACTTTACGAACAAATTTTTAAGTACCATTTTATTACTTTTGACGTCAGTATATAATTATCATCAGGATTGCGAAGGGAGGTATTTTCGGATAGCCCCACTCCTTGTGTTATTTTTGGGGATCTTCTCATCACCCCATGAGATGAAAACCACCGTGTGAAGACCACAGGCACTGACACGCTCGCTGACTGAAGGCTGACACCTTCAAAAGAGCATTTCTGCTACAGCTTTTCATATCAGATGTGTATTTAGCCCGCCACTCATGCACATCCTTCAAAGTAAAAGCTTCAGTCAACATCTTCAGAAGATGGATGCTCAGATTGGAGCTTGCTAGCTCCCACATTTTGCTGACGGAAATATACGCACATGCGTTTCAAAGGTCTGCATTTTCTTATTTTTTTCCAGGATGAAATGATGCAGAAATATCTGATGGACTGTACACAGAACCCTGAATGCCATGTGGCAGGCTTTTTCTCCTCCTTTCTCCAGGGCTAACTGTTTCGGAGAGCTGGAAATTCATCAATTCATCAGTTAATTTCCATAGGTTTTAGTCCTTTATCAAAGGTGTGGCCACCTTAGACTGGTGACGAAGAGGTTAACAGTACATGTCTCATGGAAATATTGCCATCCATCCATAGATCTATATGTACTGAGCATGTGTATCTCCATCACTGAGGCCAATGCGATGCACATCTTGATGCATTGCCAATGATCCGATACATCGAAGCAACTACTGACGCGATATAATATGATTCACCCCTATTGTGATGCAGTGTGACTCGACACGATTTGATCCAACGTGATGCAAAACAATATATGCAATTCAGCATGGTACCCATACAGACACAATTCAGAAAGTAAGATTCAATCTAAATGTACAAGTACTGGTCAAAATTTTTTTGTCGCATTTCTAAGTACTGTAAAAGCAGAGGGTTTGTAGTGATAATTATCTATTAACAAATTAATAAATTATACTAATGCAAAGATGTTAGAAACAATACTTCCTGAGTTCATCCCAAATCGTATCTGGAGCCCCTTTGTTAATCAGGGCAACCGCACCGTGAACTTCTATACTGGTGCACTGATGCGAATCGGTGAATCTTACCATCCCTAATATGTATTATTAATGTTTGCGTACAAATCAATAGCACGTATGAATGCCATTTGAAATAACTGGAAAGGCTATTTAATTAACCAGCACTTTTAGGTACTGAATGTGTGTGTGTGCATCTATGTATCTATTTGTATGCTGAATGAACTAGGAATACCTTCTGGAAGGGGCTCCCCCGTGTGACCCCCCCCCTCCAGCCCCCCTAACCTGTTCCTGATACACACACCTCCCTAAATAATACGATAGTTCTGCCATCACCCGGGTCATTTATGGAAAAAGCCATGATTATTTTTATGATCCCCCCCCCTGTTATTCACACCATAAATTGTATCCGTGCTCTGTTCCCTACTGGCTGAGATGGCGTGTCACTTTACTGTACCAACCAGCTATTTGCAAATCCGGTGAAATCCCACTGCGGCCGCCTGCTCCCGGAATACGTTACGGCAGCTTCGGCACCTCAGAGTAGTGGCGACCTTGTGTGCGTTCTGATGAAACCCGCACTGATGCTCCTTATCCCCAATCTGCCGCTCGTCCGTAACCTGTCGCTTCCGAGTCGCCCTCAGTGAGGGGATGGAAGACGGCACCACCTCGCCATGGTGTGCCTCGCCGGGCGCCCGCCGCGTACTCCCTCATTTTCATGTGTCGGTGTTAGTGTATGACGAAGCCGCCATGCTGGATTGTCAGTGTGATGTTACACTTGAACTGAACAGGGCGTCCAAGTTTGTGCCTGACTATAAACTCGGACGGGCCTCTGTTATTGGGGTTTGTTCTGTCTCTCACGCTGCCGCTGCAAAAGCAGTTTCCTTTCTGCAGATATTCTTCTTAAAAGGGGCCCAAGCTGAATACAATACTGCTCACCTGTTTCCCAGTCTATCCATTTTATCTGACATTTACTCAAAGCCAGCTACAGTCAAGGAAAGGCTGTACTTTTAGGGAGCTCGCTGGGATTTGAACTCACATCCTATGCATTGTTTGCACAATGTGCTACTTGTTGTGATGGGTTGTTGATTGAGGTCGTGGTTCACATGCTTTGTAACTGACATTTTATCCTCAAGTCAGTAAGTCCTTACATAAATGTGTCCTCTGCTCTAATGTCATTCTAAATCACTAGCTACTGATTTTTTTTTATTATATCTCTCCCTTTAAATGAACAGCAGTTGACACCATCTGACCTAAACCCCCTGATGTCATAAGCGAGCTGCGTCTCCATCTTACAGTTTCTCTGACCTCATACTAAACTCCACGGTCTGACCTCAAAGTGGCCTCTCTCACTCTGAGAGGTTATGGTGCCAGTGCATAGATCTGAGGCTATATGCTGCTACCAGAAAGGTAGCAAAATGACATGTCTTGTATAATGAAGACAGTCGTATTAAACCCTGTCAGCTTAGCATGGCTGTCAGGCTATATAGACAAGGGTGGCTGGGACAGAGTTGTACATGATATTGATGCTTCTGGAAAAAGACATGCACCGAGCCATGTCATGTGACCATATAGGGCAACGCTGTTTTTGTATAACTATGTGGATCAGCGTGAATAGATTTTCCGGGACAAATGGGCATGTCAGCTTTGTTGATTTGTTGTTTGACAGCCTGCGTGCCCATGCATGCCTGCATATATGTGTGCGCACACCCCTGCTCGAGATAGCGGTGAGTCTCCATTTGACGGGCAGACAGACGCATTGGCCTGTGACGAATGCGCGTGCAGATATCGCAAAGTGCGGCAAGGAGGCAGCCCACGATTTCGACTTTCAACACAACTTCAAGGTTGGATGAGTAACTTTTCTTCCCCTCTATTTTCTCTCTGTGACAGGAAATATTACCCTGCATCACATATTCCTACATTCTTTTCAAACAAGAGAAAACCAGATTGATCCAGTTACCTTAGGAATACTCCAGCATCTTCTAGGACTGTGAAATAGCTAAACATAACAAAGGACAGGAGGCTGATCTTACTGATTTGGAATAAAACATATCAAAACATTTAGAAAGCTCAGATTTGCTCTGCTACCTAGAGGGAATCTTTTCATTTCACGTCGAATTAGTCACTCTGCGGTGTCTTGTTTTGTTTGTTCAGTAGAAATAATAATGTGCCTATTTAGTTTTTTTCCCTTTCAAATATCAGCATATCTTCCATTTATGAGCAGTTAGACTTAATACACATTTTAATATAAATAATGAATAAAAACACCATGTACATCCTGTACAAGCAATTAATAAGCAGTTACTGAACATAATGAAATATAAGCTGATTTTCAATCACACATTAGTTTAAAAGGGTAAGTTCAGGCACCTCAATTAAGCCATTTTGTTGTACAAAAAAGTGTGAAGTACAGAAACAGTTAAAGTAGCTAATCATTATAGCTCATGGATAGATGGTAAGTTTCACATAATTAACTGTAATGAGTTCCGTTCACTCTGTCTTTATAGCTTTTGTTTGTAGCGTATAGTTTGGGCCACATAGAGGTTCACCTTTGTCCTTCGAGTTGTGTTGAATTGCTAGAGTGTGTTCAGACCCGCTTGAAAAAACTGTTAACTGATAACTGATATTCGTTTGTCCTTTTTCAAATTATCGTACCTCACGTAGTTTCATATTTGAAACTGATCTGGCTGAGAGTTTGCAGGTACGACAGAAATGCCGGTCGGATCTGCTCTCAAGTCCAGCACGTTAAGACATCCCATTTTTTCCTATTTTCTTATTTGGTTTTATCTTATTTAATTTTTTTAAATTTTCTTAGCATTTTTATTGACACATTTTTTATCGCCATAAAATCAGTAGGGGAAAAAAAAATCAAAACTTCTAAAGGCAAGGGAGATGGTCCTAGTGAATCCAGAAACCTCATTCTGCCCAAAGGAGACAGATTTCCAAGATCCATTTCTGCGACATGCTGCTGTGTCATCCAATCCAGAAGTCCCGGACGTTAAGGCGCGGGCTCTCTCTCTGACCGAGTCTATCCCTGAAATCCACGGCGGAGGCGAACACGCGAAAGGATACCAAAATGCGGGCATTTCAGAGGAGACACAGAACGTACGCCGTGTGTTTGTGAAAGCGCTCACACGGGCCACGCGACCAAGCCTCCGCCTGGCCTAACTGTTTCACCGCAGTAAAGGGGGAGGGCACATCATACTTTTTCAAGGTCCGGCGTCTTTGAGATGTCCGACATAACTCCGGTGTAGTTTAACCTTGAGCCATCGCTGCTGTTTGCACACCTCTCGTCCCAGAACTCCCGTCTCACGTTATTAATCAAAATGTCCCCCAGTCTTTAGAATGAGTCAGCAGCACGGAATACTGATTGAATTTTATCTTGATTTCATAAAACATTTAGACAAACCAATTAAAAGGGGCACTGACCAAGGCCATAGGCCCTTAATCCATCATATTGTCAGCGGCATAAAATCAGACTGACACTAATTTAGTCAATGTGTTGATGCATTAGCAATCCTGCACAACGAAATGCAACTTGATTAGAAAATATGTGAAAGGAAATGATGATTATGTCCAGTCAGAGGAAATACCAGTGCCACTGTGATTTTCCTCCAGAGAAATTCACACGATGGCTGCAATATCAATGCAGAAACCATTCCAGTGGAAATCATAAAATGGTTAATTTTTATTCTGTAAAGCAAGTTCATTTTCACACATGCACGCCTCTTGTGAAATCCCAGAAAAAAAATTCTACATGAATACGCCCAGTGTGCGATATTAGGCTTCCTGCAACTGCTGACTAAATAATGGCAGGATTAATTTGTAGTTATTATTAAAAGTTTTTTGCATCTTTGCAATTGCTTGTAAAAATTATATATATTCTTCTGTGAAATTTTTATTCATAATTGTGCTGTAATCTAATTTAAATTAAAAGCATTTTATGATTAATGTACTACCATAAAATATTTTATTCAAAATATTTCTAGGAATAACAGCTGCTTTATGCCCTCATTAAAGCTGCAGTTAATTAAGGAGGAAACACACATTGAATCATCTGAGAAATGGCAACTTGCACAGGGACGAGAATCCCGCCCTTGTATGAATTTTATGATGAAACTTGCAGGTTGCTTTAATATGCCTCTAGCTTTAATCTCCGCGCTGGAAACCTATGAAAACGACTTAGATTAAAATTTGCATCCTCCTTCCTCGATTGCTGGCAGACGCTAATCAGCCTTACCTTGCTAGTATTTATTTTTTTTGTTAACAGAGCACAGCCCTATTTATTGTTATTATTTAACTGCAATGAATCCTGCATTGGATTCAGAGCCTGGATACTCTGATATTGATTCAGAAATAGCCCATGTATTATTTATTAGACAGTTCCCTAAAGTTATAGATACCGACCCGGCCACCATGGATCGAGTTCTCCTTTCAAGACCTTAGCAAATGAATTCAACCCCAGTTGGAGACCGCTAGCCCTTAACGAAAAAAAAGAAGGAGATTCATGTAGAGGGCTTGCATTTCCTTATGCCATGGGGGTGTAATTTGATGTGTTTATAAGAAATGTAACTGTTTGTTAAAAAAATCCTGCGGAGGGCCTTCCATCCAGCTGTCACATTAAACACATCCATTCGTTCCTGGGCCCTGACTTACAGTCTGACTAAACGTGTGACGAACGCCAGCAGATTTTAGGCTTCATCTTACAATTCTTACATAAACTGAACATAACACGACACTGCTGATTGGCTACAAAACTAAAATGAATCACAGGGCCAAGTATCAAAAACAACGGCTGACTCAAGACTGCGGTTCATGCATTGATGTTTATGCAATTCATGGCCATCATGGTTAATATGTTAACTATTATCGGTATATTTAAATAGCTATAAACACAATAAATATTTTACATCATATAGCTAACAATGAATATGCATAAACTTACAGCTTTCGTAATCCATATGTATAAATGAATGAGTGTGAATATCTGTGTGGATTTTTAAAGCTCTGGCAGAAAAAGGCAGACCATGTTCTGGGAGGTGTCCTGCAGTACTGATGCTGCTGTAGCCTCGAGTCAATGCTTTGCTGCTGCCTGAGTTAAAGCTTCTGCATAGAAATGCCGGTCATGTGACTGGCACCCGCTAATCATCCTGTCTACAAATATGGCTGCACTTGTTTTTTTGACTTGCACCTGAAACGAGTGGTGTCGTCGCGACAGACAGGGGTACATTTATACCTGAGGTTATAAATAGGGAGCCGCATCCTTTAAACAGGAAGGGCGAGGACGGATTTTAATGCCGAACATCTGAGACCTGGACTCGGCCAAATGGGGCCGCTCGCTGCAATATCGATATACGGATTCCTCTGCTGCGCGACTTCTCATGCCGTTTCTGCGGGAAGACCGACTACACTGAAGCCCACAATCGTTAACACACCGGCTGTAATGATAATGAAATGTAATACTCAGATTTAAATGGAGTTTCATGTATCGACTGCCTGTGACAATATGAAACTGGATCAGGAAAGTGAATCCTGCCCCCGTTCATTTTCACGTGTCCATGAGGACTGTGCAGATGGAAGTGGATTGATTCTGAAAAGCCTCATTTTACTGCCTCGATGCCTTTAAAATAAATGATCCTTCCTTGGTGTCTTAAAAATTTTCCAGAAAATCCATAAAATCTAAAAATTCTACATAACTGTAAGTCCCAGTGGAGATACTTTTGGCTAATCCTTTTTAACTTTTTAACCTACACCTTTTGAGCAATATAATCTTAGCAATCGGTGCAGAATTTTGTCCTTGGGAGTAATCTCAGAGATACCATAAGCACAGTAGCTGTATGACTGATGCTTTTTAATCCAAGGACATAAGGGCAGAGGAACCTTTACGAGTCCTTCTGTGCTACATCCAGTGCCGGCATCCAAATAACACAGAAAATCTTTATCTGCAAAGTTCTGGGCAGAGGAAGTGCCCGCAAGGAACATGTAACCGATACCAGCTCAAAATCTCCACTGCATCACATCGATAAAATATGGTGCTCTCTTTTCAATTGATTAATGCAGGTGGAATCCAGGTGTTGAATATCACAAGGGTCACCGTTTTCCTCTGGGATGTATAGGGATACTGAGATGTTTTTAGGAATATTCGATCTGGTTTTAAAATATGGAAATTGATTAAATGATCGATGGGACCCCTAATGAGATGAATTTAAACCAAATGTCAGATCTCAAACAACCCCCATGCAATAATAACAATAAATAATGTACTGTGACCTGTACGGGATAAGTGGGGATAGGGAAATGGATGGATGGACATGTAATGGTGCCTGTAATCAGAAGGTCGTTGCTTCACATCCCAGAGTCAGCCCCCAATCGCTCCGGGTCTGTCTGACCCCGCTCTCTGGAATAAATGAAAACATCTAGTGAATACATGCAAATGAAAGATACATATATAATGGTGCAATCACTATCAGGGGAGGAATGTCTGCGAATGGCACAATGCTGGATTGCAGATGTTGAATATACACAGATCCACTGACACTGTTTAGAGACATTCTGTCTAAACCACTTGCATGCAGTGAGTCTGATCACCAGTGTACCGGCTCATTCAGGGCAGGTGCTCTATATGCAAAGGATGGCAGGCCCTATTTTATCTGCGCTCTCTGCAGGGGGGGATGGGGCGTGGCTCTCACTGGTGTTAATAGGCCTAATGGAAAGCTGTAAAGCTCTCGACATACTCCCCCCTCCCCTCGGCCACCTGTATTTCACTATGAAAGCCACGCAGGGGCCCCATGGACCATTAACATAGGAGGAGGGGAGTGCAGCAGATCAATATGAATCGGCTCACAATACATAAGCTCTTCTTATTTATTCGGATTCAAGCTGTGATAATAGCCTGGGATTGCGGGGGAAATTAGCCTAAAAGAGGCCCGTGGATTCAACATTAGGCCACGGAGAGGCGGCACCGCTGTCTCCATGTTACCACGGAGTAATGTGGCTTTTATTAAATTTTATTTATTTATTTTTTTGCCATGGCTATGAGCGTGGGGGGAAAGTGGCCAGGCAGACTTAAGTGCCTGGCAGAGTCTAAATGTGAGGGACGCAAAGGCCAGTGAAGTGGTTTGCAATCAGAAAGCGCGTTTCATTTTAAAGGGCAATTCTGACAAATCACCATGACGATTCTCTGCTAAAGGACCATTTTTGTGTTTAAACTGAATAGCTTGTATGTGTAACTTATAAATAAGTAATTAAAATTAAGAGGTTTGTTACATGGAACGTGATAGGGGGATGTTAATTGTGCCCAGCGAACATGAGACAGTAATACTGCAGAACACCAAAAAAGTAAAACCGTTGCGGTAGATGATGGTGGTACATTGGATATAAATATCAAAGTGTAAGTGTTTCAGATGACCCCTGACACAAACCTGACACAAATACATCTTACGAGCCATTTTTAACATAATATATCTTTGGCCAGTCTTTCACATTCCTGTTTCAGGTCAGCTCTATATTTTCACCCCTCAGGTGTAAAGATGAGATTAATTGCACTGCGCGGCCTCAGACGTGCCACTTAGATTCACATTGAGCTCCTCAGTGAGGTCACTGAGCCCACGTCGTGCCGCCTTCCAAGTCGAGGCGGGCGTGTTAAACGACGCGTGTCCACGGAGCATCGCGAAACGGCGCCCCATCGCAAATGACATCCAAGTTTCTGGCTCGTTAGCGCCTCCCTGAGCGGGAGAAGATAGGCGCTCCTTATCCGAGATCGCGGGTGGAGCTCTTATCGTCCGGGGAGAGGTCTCCCTGCCTTCAGCCGGGCGGCAGACAGTGCAACATACTGTCCTGGTGCCTCTCCGCAGAAACAGCTTGCCCGTCCCTCCTGAGTCTTAAAACCGTGGCACCGGGAAGCATGCGTGATCTCCAATTTTAAGAAGGCCACGAAGCTCGCAAATAATAAAAACGTCAAATTATTATACGGCCCCTTCTCCCGCTGAATGTAAATGACTGCAATTAAAGCAAGGGAGCAGTTTGAAAATGAATAAAACGGTCTGCCACAAAAGCATAACGACGTTTGTTTGCCAGGCTTGGTTTTTCTCCAAAATGATAAACAAAGCCAATTTGCATATTCCTTGTTATGCTCGGCTTCCGCATTTTTCGCATTCCTTCACTTTATTGTATTGTAATATATATATATATTTATATTTTGCTTTTTATTCTCATCATTTGTTCACTGTTGGCCAGGTTTTTGACGGGAAGGTCAAGCGAACTCGTGCCGGGGTCCCTGGGTTGGCTTGCAGATTCCGCCAAATGGGTTTGCTCCCCCCTGCACGCTGCATCCCTTCCATGTGCACAGCATGACCCCGCCCCTCCCCCCCCCCCCCCCCACCACCACAGGACTCACCGCACCACATTCTGTTGAGCGGTATTGTCTCGTTAAGGGTTTTTGGCATTGTCTCTTTGTTTTTAAATTCACTATGTGCAATTCCGGAGACCAGCGTCCAAGCCAGGCCAAGACAAGCTGTTTTTCTGTAACAAAAACATGCCTGTGTCATTTCTAAATAACTCTAAATGCATCCTCCCTTCTATGCTTTAACAATTCCTTAAAATTTTTACTTTAGAAGACTGCGGGGCAATGAAACACAACTGTTCAGAGAATCCCAGTGTTGGTGGAATTCAAATTTTAATATTTATCAGTTGCTGCTGTTTTGAGGAAATGTGAAACAGGCCTGGCTTATTGGGGACACGGTAGCTCTGTTGACAGATCCCGAGGCCTGCATTCCTCTCGCATGTTCCCTTCCCGTTTGTGTCCAGGCCTTGGAAATGTCATTAATTTCCCCGCGTTTTGCAGTGTTTAGAACTCAGTAAGCTTCTCCCCCAGCACCGGGTATAGGTAACACCGCGGCTAATGGAATGCAACCATGGCATTTTCATTGAGTTTTCCCTTCCTGCTGTGTCTGCAGTGACAAATGACCTTTAACTTTGATTCCTACTGGAAATGTGCAGTTGGTAACATCAATGTAATAAAAGGGGGAAGAGAGCCACGTCAGGCTGTCAGGCGTCCGTGTAAACGGCAGAGGCTTTAACTCCTAAGCAAGAGGCAGAGGGAATGTTGGGTGACTTAAAGTGTAAAAGTTGCAGCGCATCCATCTTTTAAGCAAGCTGTCCAAGGTGACATTTCATTAGCACATTTTGTCAATAGAGAATTCATTGAGAGAGGGCCCAGAAGGACAGACAGAAAACGCGTCGTCTTTTTTCATTAGATCTGTCCGGGCCGAACCCCAGGAACGCCAGCGCCGAAGGTGGGGGGTATGTCTTCCGTCTCTAAACCCCCTTAACCATTCACCCTCCACCCTCAGCCCCCCCCCCCCCCCAGCCCCTGTCAGTTCTGCATTCTGACCAGGGTCCGAAAATGGCTATTCAATTTTGAGCCGCGTGACAGATACATTTCAAGGAAAATCACAGACATAACGACTCCTGCCATGCTCCATAAAGTCCTCATCCATCAATTAGGAGCTTTCCAATAAGTGGGAGATGAATATGGCAGAATAAGGACGGGCTCGTGAGTCAGTCACCGCGGAGACGGCCCAGTGAGTCAGTCACCGCGGAGACGGCCCTCAGCTGCGACCGAGCTCCTGCCACAGCAACGTCTTCACCGGCATGGGCAATGAAGGCGTTTATTTCTCATGGGTGTCGAGGAGCTCTTTCACTGGGGAAGGGCATCCTTCAGAAGAACCATTTAGAGGTTTGCAGTGATTTGCAGATTTTTTTTAAAATTTTTTTTGCTTTAAAGAGCAGTGTAACATTGGGCAGAGTTTAAATGGCAACATACTAATTATAATACTAATTATCTTAGTGGTGCCCCTTGGCTGTTTGCAATGTGCTGGTCTCAGCATTGTTAAAAAAAATCATATATATATATATTTGGCTTTTGAGAGTTGCTCATAAAAGTCGAAGCAGTAGTCCCATAGCCCACGCGCTGCTCTGCACCTCATAAGCAGCCTTATGGGTTTGCAAAAGTCGATATGTCTGTAATGAAACCGACGGAGCAAATATATAATATAACTTCATTTTCCACACAAAAACTTAATTTGACACTAGAGCCCTGTCTTCTATGATTGGGCAGATATACAAAATGTGAAAATGACACATAAAACATATGTAAACATTAATAACTTAATATTTGTTGTCCTCTGCCTTGTGCCAGTTTAAGTGATAGATTCTCTGCCCTGGTAATTAGTTTGTTTTATAGCTGCAGAATCAGAAAGCCCAGCAACAGAGGCTCTACACAGTCACGCATGACCTTGGTTCGGTAGCAGTATGGTCTCACATCTCCGGGGATGCAGGTTGATGTCCTGACCCAGCTTTTGGCTACGTGAGTTTCCTCTCGTTACCTCCCACAGTCGATAAACGTGTATATGTCTGTTAAAGAATTGTTGCTCCTGTGAGTGTGTGTCCTCAGATACAGCTGGCACCCCATCCAGTTTAATTTTTTATATTTTAGGAACACAGTAGTTGTGAGAACATATCGAGTCACGAAGGCTAATTGAATTAGATGACACATGGTTTTAATGGCAAGTGACAAGGTTATTTGGGTAATGATTTTTCTTTCAGTGGCAGAAAGGCAACGATGATGTGGACAGGCTGGATGGAATGGAACTGGCAGGACAGAAGTCCAAAAGGAAGTAAGGAAACACTGGCCGAGCCGTGTCTGATAGAGACATGAATCGGAGACCATCACTTTGCTGCTGCACGTCTAATGCTGGAATCGGAAGATTAGTCTGCTTTTCTATCCTACTCACAGTAGTAATATGCGTCGAAAATTTTTTGCATGAATAATATTATGGTATGCCAATCTAAGAAGGGCGCTTGAGTAAATCATACTGGCAGATTACAGGACTACTCAAAGATGCGACTTTTCTTTTTTAATTAGTAAAACAAAGTGAAAGTGATACATTATAATATAATATATATCTAATTCCGTTTCCAAGCCCTGATAATGGACTACAAAGTGAAGGCAAACATTATAAAGAAAACGTCTGAGTCCAAACAAACACAAAATATCGAAAAATATTACGTAACCAAGAGATTCAATTATGTAACCCAAATATGTGAACTTCGGACCAGTCTAGCTTTTAGGAAATCAAAGTATAAAAATTAAATGAACCTGCATTTGCCTGATGCATGCTGGGAGTCTAACCCTTATTAATAAATAGATGGGGCAGGTAATTTATAGAGAAATTGTAGGGAATGAAGTAATGATGCAAACTAATGGAATTGACCTTGACTGAAGCGAGCCGGACTGAAAACTGGGAGAGTAGTCTCTGAAAAATGATCTGCCCATCAACATTTTTTTCTGTTCTTTTCATGAAGCACTCAATTGAACTTTGAATCACAATGCCAGCAGAAAATGTTATGGAAAATTATAGAAAAGGTGCTGTGCTACGCACACGACCTTATGCTGGTTGACTGAATAATAGCAATAATAATAGCAAGCAACAGGTAACCTCTGACTGGACACTTCTCGGGCGTGTGAAGCCAAGTGCTGCACCTTTTGAAAAAAGAGCTCGGTTTCTTCAAGGACGTAGGCCGACCGGAAAAGGTCTCGGAAAGTGTTGTCATGCTTTTGGGTGCTTTCTGCTTTCTTTCTTACAAGATTTTTAAAAATATGGTTTAATCTGAAGCTGAAACGCTGAGTAAAATGTGTAAGATGTATGAGAGTGTAAAAATGTGTTTTGGGTATTGTATTGATTATAAATAAGAAACATGCTCTTCCATATGAAGACCAAACAAAGAACAACAGACTATAAAATAAAAAGTATAGAATCATTATAGCTCACAGAAACAGCATGCAACAAGACAGTATTTCTGCTACGGTTCCTATTATCACTAGCTTTCTTAGGTTGTTTGAACTTCGGCTTTAAATATTCTGGAGACATTTACCAGCATATGTTTGCTGGACATAAATTAAATTTAAATTTAAAGTATTGTTTTTTTTATCAGCTTCACAGAAATGTGGGAAAAGATGCACTGACTTTTGTGCTATGGGTTATATGTGATGTATCTAGTCAAACTGTGACAGGGCTGACAGACGAATGAGCCTCCGACAGTGACACTAACATAGCAGATGTTTCTTACTGCGGTTTCTAAGTAGCCTGTGGAGACTAAAGACCACATGGGTGCACAATAAGGAATGAAAGTGAAGCTGATTTTCAGTTCATTTCTGGTGGTGTATTCCTGCAAGCCAGGAAAATAGAAATCATTTAAAAATTAATAATAGTCCTCCTAAAGGCAAGTATTTAACCATAATATCACTGTATTGCTCTCCTGCAACCAAGCTAAGTACACGTTTTGCAATAACAGTCACTTCATAGCCTATATGAACAGGCTTTCTAATGAATATATTATGGTACTTGAAACTTCACAGCCAGAATAAAGGTCAAAACTGAGTTTTTTGTGTGTCTGAATTGTATAATAGGACCAACATTAAGGGCACTGTACGAGGGCCAGTTTTAATTGGTTTTATCTGATTCTTGATCGATTGAGAACTTTGTGCTTAATCGTCATTTTGTTTGACATTTTACCTTAAAAAAAACTGAAAAACTGGGAACCTATTGAAAAAACAGTGGCATTAAGTTTAATTGTGTTAATTCGCATGCTCAGCAGTTCAAAATGCAGTATGCCATCCATTCTTTAGTTAATTGTTGCCTATTGCATGGAAGATTCGAGATGCAAGTAATAATGCAACTATGGCCTGCACAATTAGTAATCGACTGGATTAGTGAGGAGAATCCGAATATGTCATTCCAACACTCCTGCACACAGAAAACGGGAACATGAGCACTGCAGTGACGGAAACTCGGCCAGGAAAACGTCACACCGTCGGTTCCGTTGATTCATGGCCCATGCTGCCCAGTCCCAAATTGAAAATTGGGCCTATTTTAATAATTAAGGTGTGTGGCGATCGAGTCGCTCCCGTTGTGTGGCTAAGAGGGTTAGCTCAGAGCGGCCGGTCGCGCATTAGCAAGGCCTACACACACCGGGCTTCACCAGGGCTCTAATGAGTATTATTCAAAGACTCGGCTCTGCATTTGTGTCACGATACACCTTGAGGATGTAAGTCTCCAGAGAGCTGTGGCACATATTCACACATTAGCTACTGCTTTGAACAACACTGTTTGTTTACTGTATAAGTAACTATAGCCCAAAGGTAACCTGGAGGACATGACATGCTGACCCTATAGCGCAAGATCCACAACAATATTTCTCCTGCGACTTACGCCAATACATGCCAAAGGTTATATGTCGTATTATGTATCAATGTTACATGAATACTATAAAAAAGTAGGCTCTTACTCAGATGAGGCAATGCACTGTAATAGATCAGACTCATTTGATATTTTTATAGGTTTCATCAACTAGCAACAAAGTTCAATTTAATTACCGAGTCTAATTATGGCATGTTTGTAGTAATTGTTTTGTTGCTGCTCAACAGCCCAGATGAAGTGGATTCAAAGATCCCGCGACCTTACGTTACATTAGCCGTGTACATTAATGAGCGGCTGCGCTACGCTAGCAGCTGCCGGCTGTTCGGCGCGTGCTAGCGGGCTAAGAACTTCCTCATTACGTGTCGGTGTGCTTTTATATTTTCAATAAGCAAAGAATAAAAATAATGTTGCCTCTGAGAAAGGTTAAAATGGCTGTCAGACTTGAAGGTCAAGAACATTCCTTGCATATAATAATAATATTAGGTGCCGTCAAGTCAATATAGACAATACATTCAACTCGTGAACGTTTAGACTGTTACTCCAGAATTCATGTCTTCTCTCTGGGTCTTCAGGCTTCTAAAAGGCATGTCCATTGTCATGATGATTGAGTCCAACCATCTCGTAATTGATCCTACTCCTCATCTTCTAACTATAACGCTACAAGAGCATAGCATGGTATAAATTTTAATATGGTATGTTAAATGCACTGGCTCTTCACAGAAATATACCCGGAGTAAGACCACTTAAATCAGGAAAGTTCTTTTTTTTATTCCAAAGTTCAAAGGCATCGATACACTTTCCGTTCTGCTTATTTCATTCCCAGGCTTTCATATCCATAAATAGTCCTAGAAAATACCCCATTCTGAACAAATCTAGCCTTTGTTCTTTGAGATACATCAGCACTTTAAAATTTTCCCTAAGTCCTTCATTGCAGCTCTGCCAAGTGCCAGCTTGTCCTGCATATCTTGACTGCTGGATCCGTTTTTTGTTGATGGTCAGTTTGTAGGCGTCTCCTTTACTAAACCGGAAACATTCGGTTTCTCCATTTTCTGCACTAACGCCCTTTTTTGCTCCTAGAATGAGTTCTTCATAAGGACAACGCCATATTCTGTTTCACCCATTTCCTTGGATCATTCTGTCGCCCATGGACTGTAGTCATTGTGAAGTTTTCTAACACCCAATAAAGCACATGCTTACCTCTGTATGGTGCCAATGTGTGACTCTGTGATCTGAGCTCCTGTGCCTGTGGTCAGAAGCTTGCTGATTTGATCTCCGGCCTTCAGCACAATAGTCGCATCTCCATGGGCCCCTAAACGAGACCCTAAACCCCCAGCTTGAGGGGTGCTGCATATTAACCCTGCACTGTGACCCCCCCAGGCTTGCTCTCACCTGTATTTGTGTCTGTGTATCTCATGGAGAGTAAGATGGGATGAGCAAAAATAAGCATTCCAAGATCATTTCCTATTATCCAACATGTGCAATGTCCTGCTCCTTTGCTTCAACTGAATTCAGCTTAAACTTCATGCAGTTCCCTTTATACATATGACTCTAAACAGTGTTAAGTCATTTTTAGCATAATGATGTGACTTTTTTTATGGCATTGGATATTCAACCAATCTCTTCCCGTCTGCAGGCCACTACATTGTTTTCCAAGTTTGTTGGGATAATTTTAGTGGACATTTATTCATAATTTATTCATAATTTAATCACCTCTGATTCTTATCCAGCTGCTTTTACTGCTTCATTTGGGATGTGATCTGGCACCATTTCCCTCCTTTTCAGCATCATCTCCAGGATAATTTGGCCTCCTCCTTCATTATTTGAAGTTCCATATATCTGGCCTAATTAATTATCTCCATTGGTTCTGTAGAGATCATCTGTACATTCCTTCCGTATCTGCTTCATCCTGCTTCCCCACCCTTATTTCCCCATTCGTGTCCATAAGCTTCTTCACCAATCAAGGCTGGAGCTCCTTTTTAATCAAGCAGATGTGGAAAACAGCCCTTGGTTTTCCATATTTATTTTCTACTTCTTTGACTTTGCAGATGCTGCTGGAGTATTGTTCGTTTTTCTTGGTAGTTTTTCATTTAGAGTTTGTGATTCAGTAGATTTAAGAGAGCCTTCCTGATCCTTGCTTCTCGCCCTTTTTCATATTTCCGCTGTGCTTTCGCTCAACTTTGATTTCTTTAGCACTTTATTTTTGACCAGTTTTTCTCTTGGATTCCCAGCGCTCTCCTTGAAGGCAATGGATATGTTTTTCAGGCAATTTCTTCGAAGTTTTTTTTTTTATATCAATCATAACATTCATAATGTTGTATCCAGTTGCAGTGCCTCCGCTGTCCTTCCTAACTGTGAAAGGCATACCATTTCTTCTTTGTTGTCCATTTCCCGAGTAGTAAATTGTGTGTTCACCTGGCTGAGAGTGTCCCAATCCAGTCCATTAAGTTCACTAATGCCTACTATGCCAAGTTGTAAGTGAACCATTTCTATCTTTGCCACATCCAGTTGGCCTTACTGCTTGCTCCATACATTCCATGTTCCAGGAATGATTCTTTTTTCACAGCTTCAGATTTTCTGTTCCTGCATGGATACCCAAAAGACCCCCATCCAGCATCCAGAATCCTTTGCAGTTCCTCAGTGGAGTCCCTTGTCCATCACTTTATTGTTATTCATTTGGGTTGATCCATCATTAAAGTCCCTTTTTTGGAAGGCACAGAAGTAGTTCACCATTACCATCCTCTGCTCAGTCTGAAATTGTATTATTATTGTCGGAGACTATGTGCTGCTAATGGAATGTTCACTCAGTGGTCATTTTATTAGGTAGGCCTAGCTAATGCAGGGTAGGGCCCTGTTTTTCCTCCACAGTCATTTCAAGGTGGATTAACTGTACTAAGCTGCTATCTTTCCACTTATTAGCATGGTGTTTTCAGCCACAGAAACCGGCTGCATGTCATCACACCATTTCCTGTATACCCTAGACACTGCAGTGTGTGAGATATTTCCGGAGGGTGGCTGTTTCTGTGATACTATGTCACTAACAATCACACCACATTGAAAACTGCTTACATCCGGCATCTTAGTCGTTCAAATTTTCATCTGAACGGCACATGAAGCTCTCGACCCTTTCCCTATATATTTTGCTGTAGCCATGTGACATGCTTGCCGGAGGGACACACTATTTGCATCAGAAAGCAGGTTTACCTAACAAACAGGCCAAAGAACATAGGCGGTAGGATTTGCCTAGCGTTTCCGCGAATGACCGGACTTGAAAATGGCCGGTAGCATAACTCATAACCTACGTCATGCAAGCGGGGCCTCCTCACCTCAATCAAACATTATGCCAGGAGGTGGCTTTCATGTGTATGTGCTTATGTGCTTCTCCCCCATAACATTTTATGCTATTCCATAACCACCATAAATTTGGTTCATTGTATTTAAATTACTGGGTATGCCGCTAAGTTGTAAAATGATGGTTAGATGCTTGGGGTTTCATTGAGATTAAGGCTAAAAGCTTAATTGAGGCAAGGAAACCGTTGCGATTGAGCGATGGTACGTTGTGTCATCTGTGCTGCATTCGCCGGAGACCACAGATGATATCTCTTACGAGATGGATGGAGACGTTTCTCCCGGCACCACAGCTTTCCGCTCTCCTTTCCTGGGCCTCGCCTCCTTCGCGGGGGGGCCAGTGGGGGTTCCGTTGTTGCCTACATGCAACATTTGTAAATGGGTCTTATTTTGACATGATCATAAAAAAAACAGTGCAAAGGTAATTAGTCGTTTTCGATAACCGCGGCATTCTAACTGCTATTTTGGAGCCCGGTCCGTCATCTGTTATGCTAATGCGGCGTCACTTGACTGCAGCTAAACTATGATTAAAAGCTCGTAATCAAAAAACTATACACAAGATTGTAGCTTTCCCGGGAAGACCCCCCTCACCTTTTTATACTAATTAACACTGGAAATAAACAGATGGTCTAAAGTTCTTCAATCATTTTGCTTTTGAACCAGAGAAACTGTGATGGAGGGGTGGGGGGTCTTGGAAAGGTTAAGATTGTTAACGCATAAGTGAGTATGGTGTTAAGAAGACAGAAATGACTGGCTTAGTACAGCCAGTCATTAAGGGTGCAAACTTGTAACGTATTAGGTTGTTGGTTTAAGCCTCAATTCGGAGTCATATTTGCGCATTCTTGAGTGGCACACAAAATTTGGTCATGGCAGTACACTAGGTAGCTGTATTAATGGGTACACTTAAAAAAATGCTAGTTCGAGCAATAAAATGATAACTGAAGGTTAATGTTTTTAGCTGAATAGCACAGTCATGTTCTGTCAAGTAGGGTTTTGCGAACAATTGACCTCTGTTTCTATGAATGTTTTCACCAATAAAAGTTTCACTCATAATATTTATGGATCTGTGCTCTGTTTTGCTTTTTTTTTATTAAGGTTTGTATGAGGCCATTATGCAAATCTATCCTTGGGGCAGAGTTATCATTAACTTAAGTACAGTTACATGAAAGGATTTGTGATTTGTCTTTTTTATATAATATTATATAAGTGCTTGTCTGCATCTTTTTTCCCCCGAAGTTCAGTAAAGTTTCTCTCTTCTATAAAGTAATGCATAATTAGCAAGCCCATGGACAGTAAATTGCATTTTCCTGCTTATACCATTGACCATAGAAACTAATAGACATGTGGCAATTATATAAACCACACCACCTGAGGTTCAGACTAGGTATACGTAGCTACGAAAGTCTGAGCCTGACCACTACTTGGATGGGAGCCCTAGTTCATAGGTAAGCTGGGCTGCTGCTGGATTAAATGGTCAACCGGTTAGCCTATCCTGTGGTCTGTGTGAATCCCAATGCCCCAGTGCAGTGACGGGGACACTTTGCTGTAAAAATGATGCCCTCCTTCGGATGTGGCGTAAAAGTGAGGACCGGACTCTCTGAGGTAATAAAGGATGCCTGGGCATCTTTAGACAGAGTAGGGGTGGTACCCCGATGTCCTGGCTAAAATTGCTCACTATGGCCCTATCAAACCTGGCCTCCTAATCATCCGCTATAACTCTCCATGATCAGACCTAGCTGCTCTTATATCTTTTCTTGATTATTGTCCTCCCTTTAGCTGTTGACTGCTTTAAGTAACCAACAGCAGCAATCCAAGATCCAGTTGGGTTTATCCATGTTTAGCCTTTAAACCTTTATATCAATTTATATCAAAAGTGAATCTCACGAAGGTGTTAGCCTGCATGAAATATATTCCACAACATGTGTAAGAATCATAACAGAATAATAACCTTAAAGGGTCCTCACACTTTCTGCTGTCGAGTTCCAAAAAACAAAGAAAATATATACAATTTCACGTGGAACAAAGTGTCTATATTGTGTAGCCCCGTTGTAATTTTGAGTAGATGAGATTCAACTGCTAATTTTAAATAAATCAAGTCATAAAGTACATAAAAAGGCAAAAAATCTAACTTATACTATAGTTGGTAACACTTTACTTGAGGGGGCACAAATAACTTAGTCACTCAGTTACTACTCAAGAACAAATCATGAAGTAACATAGTGCCTGCAGTAAATGCATGAACTGTTATGATTGATTAATGACGAACAAACATAGGATCAGTACTTAACTTGGATAAGTAAGTGTGTACAACTACATTACTTGTGCCCCTTCAATAAGTGTCACTCATTAGTTCTCGTAATCCATTGTCTGTCTTTTGCTAACTTGTATGTCTTCCTCGAACTGCTAGTGTGGTGTGCTTCTCTGGCATAGCATGTCCTTGTCTCCTGGGCCTGAGCCAGCTGTCTCCGTAGCTCTGGGAACGGAATTATGGGTCTAAAGCAGGCCCCGGACGCCTGGCTGTCACTTCCACTTCAGAGTCTTTGGTTATAGCCCATCCTGCATGTACGCCATGTCATCCCGAGACAAAGCTATTTACTTTCGGCAGCATGGCGTGCGCGTGATTACAGGAACAACCTTTCCGCCGCGACTCCCTTTATCGATCGCCGCGTGACAGGTCTGTGCCCCAATCTGGAAGCCTCTCGCGTTGAAGCTGTAATCGTCTTTGACGTGCCATCTCGGGCAAACGGGGAAAAATAAATAAATAAAGTCGGCAGGTTCAGGCACCATTTAGCCTGGTCCAAGAGGCTCTGACAAGGGTCAAAATGGGGGGGGGGACGGGAACGTGTGCATGCTGCAAGGGAATGCTGGTCTATCACAACACACATATACAATTTAGTGACATCAGTTAACCTAACTGCAGACTGATTACATCAAAGAAATCCACACAACAAACATCACCAGTCAAACCCGAAATCAAAATGAATTAAAACTGAATTAGCAATAAAACTGAAGTGAATAGGCCTATATGTCCTGCGGCATTATTAAGTGGTGATTGGAGAGAAATGAATCAACACCTGTTCAGTCCAGACTTTTGACAGAAGATTCTGTACGACCAGCCGGCCGTGTTTACATCTCGCTAAAGAGTTCACCTTATGTCTTAGTCACGGACCAGTGTTGCATTTCGAAGTCATGCAGAGGGTGCTGCCTACGTGGGGTTGCTTCTCCACCGAGCGACAGGACCGTTTTCCTCGACCTGATGAAGCAATCGATTGCCGAGCTGAATGCCGTATCGGCAAATCGACAATCGACTTTGGGGGGGGGATCAAACAGAACAGCTGCCCCCTGCCGTTTATGGCTGAAGCTTATTACCTGAATGCAGCCCATCTTTGTGTTTTGGGGCGTTATTAAAAACGGTAGCTATGACGGCTCCCGGAGGTTACTGGAAATACGTACCTGTGTGAGCTTAAAACAGCATGACGCTGGTACCGCTCTGCCGGCGAAAGAGGGTTACTTGGTAAATTGCTCTGTCACTTTCCTCTTTGCATCACTGCCGCGGTTTGCTGTGACACTGCTGTTATACCGGGTGCCTGCAGGTTGCCATGGAGACCCATAGGCCGGCAAGCTTTCGAGAATCCATAGATGGTTTGCTCCGAAAAACAAAGCAAACGCAATATGTTTATGTACACAGATCATGTATGTGCGTTTAAAAAGCTAATTTTGTCTAAGATCAATGCTCAGCCCTATTCTAGAACTGAGCCCAAAATTTGCATAATTTCATCACGTAGCAAAGGGAAATTTAATCCACAAAAAAAGAAATACAGAATAGCTTTAACTTTAAGGCCGACCTTAAATTTAAAGTATTATGTTTAAACATTTTCTTTAACATTGAGGGAAACTAGTAATATGTATATAAAATATTTGAAAGTATGAGTCACTGGAACATGCCTGAGGATAATACTTCACTTAGATTGTTTGATGAAGAGTTGGCGTAGGGTATGGAGGTATGGAATCCTGCGGGAGCAAGGAAGATGAGTAATAATGAGTAATGTAACAGGAAGCAGACGCTGCCAGTGAACCTGTCTGCAGCTCTTCAGGAAAGGATTATTTACATCTGCAGAATAGTCAGTAGCCATCAGCAGGATCACCTTTTTATCCTTACTGATAAGGGTGGCGTTACTTGTATGGGTACAAAAAAAGCTTTTATATGCCAAAATGTGTGTTTTTTTTCTTCTTTCAAATGGCATGCCTCAAAGGATTTGGAGATGTTCCACGGAGACCTGGAATGATAACTTTGACAATAATTAACACTTTCCAAACGCTTTCTCCGCAGATCGTAAAAGTTGGACGTTGCACAGCATTGGAGCTATGCAAATAAGCATTGCAAATCACCATTATTAGTATGTGTCTTTGTAATTCAGATGGAAAAATGAGGCCTGGACTTAGTAACATCCATCAATATGGTAATTTTAACATTTACTGTTTTTTTCAGGTTTCTGCCTGGAATTACCTCCTATTCCTTCTGCTCCTCACCTCTTCAGTCCGACATTAACATTCACAGTATTAATTGTTAAATTATGCCCTGCAAGATGTTTTCAGATAATGAGCTTGCATCGCTCCTCTGTAGACAGTTTGAGATGCTTCATTTCACACTGTATCGGGCCCAAATATGTAAATATAAGAAAAGAAGGTTGTAATTTTTTTAAAAGCAGGACTGCGAGCCCAGTGATGTATTTCTAACATCCATCCTTGTTGACTGTTTTGTCACGCATTATGAATTTTTACAACGAAGGGAAACATCTAACTTGTTTTTGATCGTCATAAATGCTTGCGAGCAAAGGGAAGAGGACTCGGAAGAGTTGTTTTTTGGTAATGTGAATTGATTTTGAACACCACCTTCTGAAAAAATTAGGCTTTTTATTTATGTTTAAATGATGTCACATTGAGACGTTCTCTTGTATACAGCTACGAGGGCACAGAGGGAGTGATGGAACCCGGGTCTATTGGGTTGCATTTTAATAAGACATTTAAAAATGAACATGCTCCAATGACTTTGTCACGAAAATAAAATAGTCACCCTAAATGTTAAAGTGGGAAAAGGGATATTTTCACTCTCCTGCTGCAGGAAACAGAGGCAAAGATGCTTAAGTTCAAAATGAAAGGCATGAAACAGTGGTTTAATCGGTTACAGAGATTACTGCTGCTGCAGAGCGCGTCTATTTAAGGAATATTGTCAATTATCAGTATTTCTGGCAAGATAAGTCGGCTGAATTCGAACCAGTCAAGGTCAAAACGGATTTGAAAGCGCTGAGCTTCCTGAACAAAACTGTCGTTTAATGTCCAGCCCACCTCACCGCCAGATATAGAATCCCAGGGAAAAAAGTGCACTGGTCAGCAGGTAGGTATTTCTGTCGACAGGGAGCCAGCTAGGTGTCAGCTATCAAGCGACTGGAGGCAAGAATGTGACGGTTCAGGGCCGTGCGCAAACAAACAACTTGGCAGCGAGCATGCGCCTCTACCTGCAAAAGTCACCCCGCGAGGCGCGCACACTCGCGTCATTTATCATCGCTTTGGGTCGGTTAGCGGGCTCCCACACCCAGGCACACACGCACGCAGACACACACACACACACGCGCACACTTTTCGTTTGTGGTTCTTGAGACTAAAATATTCTAAATTTGCCCAGGAGAATTGCCAATCACAATTTAACAAGTTTAATCCCCTAAAACTCTTAATATTTCAGTGAATGATGGACCAGAAAATTAGAAGGACATTTATTTGGTATCTTTCTGACGGGGCCACTGGAGGGGGAAGAGGTGGAACAGTTTGAAGTGGTTTGAAGGAGGGATACTTTGTATAAGGTGTCCATTATTCATGCAAAGTATCACAGTGTGCTTGTTTGTACCAAAGCCTGAACTCCACACCCTTAAAGGGAGGAAATGACTTAAGAACTGCACCTTCTCAAGGACCAAGTCAAGGGCCTCCAGAGTAACTACAGAGTGCCTCCTCGACTGGTCTCTCCTAATCTCGATGAGCCAATGTTCTGTTGCTTTTTATATTCCATCTAGTTAGCAGGCACTTTTATCCTAAGTGTCATATACTTGCATATATATTTTTTGTACAAGCATGGCCAGGCAACCCCTGGCTTTGGCATTAAGGGTCTCGCTCAAGGGCCCAACAGTGACATCACTCTGCCGACCTATGGGATTTGGACCGGCAACCTGGCAATCATGGGCATAGAGCTCTAATCCACAAAGCCACACACTGGCCCCTCTAAATACCCACTCCTGTCTCATTGTTGCTCAGCCTGTGTTGCTTTTGACTCACTCACTGCTATGAGGATAATAGCTGGGGATATTCTGGGATATTGCACTGATGTTAATCTCGTTAGCTGGCTGATTTGCCCAAAGGTGCGCATGTAGCTGGCATCTGGGAGGGCTATACAGGGGCCCATCTTGGCACTTGAAGTTGTTGGTCATGGCTTTTACATGCTACAGTTCCAATGGCAGGTAGACGCCTTGACCCGTGAGCTGAGACTCTGCTGCTCTTCAGACTTCAGCTCCCAGGTACACGGTAAGCCTCTTCTTCCTTATATTTTTTACTCTGATGCCACGACTTAGAAAATAGAACAGAAATAAAAACTGAGCAGTGTTTTACACCGCCCCCCCCCCCCCGCCCGCTGCACTCCCTCCCCTTGGGGTCAGCGTCCTCTTATCTTGTAGCGATGTGTTCTTCCGTCAGCAGGTGGCAGGAGGGGTGTGTTGGGGGGTGTGTATCCAGTGGGGCTTGCTTCTGGCACAGGTCTGCGAGGGAGCCGGCCCGAGTCACTCTGTAATCTCTCTCCAAGGTGGGTGAGAGGCGATATAAATATCACTTATTAGAAAAAAGCGATTTTTCTCATTTATGTCCACTTTGTCCCTGCTTGTTATGTGAGATGTGAGACTTTATCTGTTAAGTGAATCATCTCAGAGGAGAGAAGAATAAAGGTCTATATACCATCTGTAGTTTTTTTTTCCATTTCCTCTTCATACATAATCAGGATCCAGTAATATATAGGCACAAGAAAGGTACAGCCTTCTATGGTGAAGCTGTTTCTCCATTTGGTTGTTTTAACTTAAAATAAGTTTCAGATGTATGTGAAATTTCTGAGTACACCTTCAAATTAATTCAGTTGTTAAATAAATCAGTGACACAATGCTATCTATGTTTTCAGATGGCCCATATTTCTTAAATTTAGCATTTTTTGTATATTGTGTAAAGGATAACTTGTTCACACTGTACTTGCGGGGATACAAATAATGTAATAGTACACGCTTATTTAATGCATTAATTAACCATTAGGTGTTACTTACGTACTGATCCCAGGTTCATTCATCATTAATCAATCAAAATGGTTTATGTATTCCTTTCAGGAACTATATTAGCTAACACTTAAGTAGTTAATTAACAATTAACTAACATAGGTCCTGCATGGAATACATGAACCGTCAAAATTGATTAATAATGTACTAACAGTTAATGGTTAATTAATGCAGTAAGAAAGCGTGTTCTACTACATTATTTGTGCAAGTAAAGTGTTAGCAATAATTTTATACTAGGCGTGTTTGTATTTATGTTTTGTGTTTATTAATTTGTGTTCCGACTCATTGTGTCAGACGACGATGAGTGTCACCCTTCCAGGATCCCTTGAGGATCAAAGCCTCTCACCGGCAAAACGTTTTCCAGTTCCTGTCGACGCTGGGTGTGTCGCAAAAGGAGTCCAGCACTGACTTGTTACTCAAAGCGCAGAGTATTCTCCAGAGTCTGACAGACACAAGGGGCGTCAAAGGCATAACGCCTTGCTTCCCCAGTCACGCGCCTCCCAACAGTAAACACTATTAGCTGTTACATGTCTTCAGAATCCCTCTGTGATATGAGAGCAAGAAATGCAGCCCTTGAAAGCAGTGTCGTTAATATTAAAGCTGTATTGACGTCCCAATTGATCGTAAACTGTATCCTCCCCTGTACATCGATTCAGCCCCCTCCAACAGCCAATGGCATAACGTTAAAGACACAATTATCATCTTTTAATTTTAAAAGACATAAATGTAGATCAAGCTTAAACAGCATTCCTCCTTTCTGTCAGATACGGTAGCTATTTTTTAACGTGGTGACAAATTACTTTCTATACTAATCAAATATTTACTAGTAGCGCTGAATTATGAATGGTAATGAAATCAGTGCAATGAACACTAGCTAAATGTGAATGTCCTTTTCAGTGAGGTGTGTTTAATATGAACAAGGTAGAATGTTTACATTTACTTTTTTCAAATAAAAGGCTAGAGGCAACTGATGAAATCCTCTCTGTTTTATTTCTTTTGTTTTGATTTAATCTTTTTTTTGCCTGGATTTTACATTTTATTCAATAATGAAGCAGACCGGGAAACCAGGAAACACCATCATTGGGTGACTTGTCCCCCTTATCAATAACAGCTGAGACAGACTCTGTCTCTATGGGTATTACTTTATCATACTCCAGAGAAAATGATCTAACTCTGCAGTGAGTCATCTTCCCAGGCCCCCAAGCCGAGGTCACCAAGCACAGCATTTCTCCACGGTAACGGATACAGAGCGACACGGCCGCAACCATTCATTACCGCGACACATCTGCGGCATGATATCAGCACTAAGGCAGTGTCATCGTGGCGTTTAATTATAAGGCGTGGATGACCACAGAAAAGAAGGCGGGCATAGCCGGGTGGCCGCTGTAAAGGGGGCGGGCGTATGGGGCAGTTCCTGCTGCAGTGGATGCCATGCACCTTAGAAACACCTCTGTTATGCTCAAGGTCATGCCATCTGCCTGGCATCAACCTAAAACAAGCTGAAATCCCACACTGATAAAATAAGCACCAGCATGATGAGAAATTTCACGCATTTTTTTTTTCCTACCAAAGTTAATAAATTAGCAATGATGGGATCCAAAACACAATCATTATCCTTATAAAAACGCTAATCAAATCGCTTAAAGTTAAACATTCTACCCAAAGTGGGTGAGAAAGAACAACAGAGGTGTGTATAATATTTATTGCTAATTCATTACTCTGCCCATTTGCTGCCTTCACAATGACTCACCTTAGTGTGGGCTCCTTAGGTGTGAGTAAGTGGAGTTGCTGAAGAGGTGGGCTCGGTTAGACGGTGTTTATATTTATGCCTGAACTGGATTCCTTCTTGGCTGCTTCTGTTACTTGTGAAAATTGTGCACCAAACCTGAAGCATTTTAGTTTTGCTAATTAAATAACTCTGTGTCTGTGCATGTCTTTGTGTTTCGGCATCTGTGTGTGTGTGTGTGTGTGTGTTCATGAAGCAGACTCAGATGCGTGACTGATGTTGAATACATGGAAGAATTGCTTAACGCACTAACAATAGTGGAGCTCCGTTAGTGCGGTTGCTTGCATTGTCAGTTTACGCCGACTTGTGTCTTTGGTCACCGTTGACTTGGTCAAGTAGCAGCCATTCATTTTTACTCATCTAATTTCTATAACATCTTATCCAGCTCTAGGTTATTGTGAAGCTGAAGCTTGATAGGACAGGACACACTTTGGATTAAATACGGGCAATATTGGGAACTGTATGAGGAGGAAGCACCTAAACACAGCATGGACACACGAGTATCAGACCTACACCCCTGAAGGTGTACAGCCACACTGCTTCATGTTGTCAGTATACAGTTCAGTCTTCATAAAATCACTATTCCCCACCACCATCACAGGTCTTTTGTGTAGGGTGTGCTTCCACCTCCTCAACCATAGAGCGGCGACATAGTGCCTGCCTCAAGTCATGAATGCGGAGGTCATTTCAGGTAGCCTGGCATCATTTTAATAACCGCTGTAAGAGGTCCCAGTATGACACGTTCAGTGTTACCACAGAGCAAGCCTTAATTAAGATTTTCCTTAATTGCGGGCATTCCATGGGGAGAATGGGCTCATGCTGCCAACTGCCCCTGATGGGCTGAATGTGCTGACAGCCTTCAGTTAGTGTGTAACCCCTCCCTTACGGCATTATGTATGGTGGCCCTCAGTCGTAACATAATCACGCAGTTCAAGGGGGAAGAGCACCTGGAAATTGCACGTAATTAAAGGTGTGACTTTGGCCGTGTCAATTGGCAATGTTTCCACACCCAAGTCTCTGCGATTTCCTGCCTCCCAGAGGGGGGAGGGGCGGTTGAGAATTGCCAAGGTGCGACGTCTTCGCCATCAACAGAGATGAGCCTTCTGCTGATGACACGGATCCTGAGTCCCGGGAGCTGTAATGATGGTTATTGCATGTGCTTTTCCAGTTCAGGGCCTTCACGCTAGGTGGGTATTGATTACCGTTTAATGAAATCTCTCTTATTGGTCAAAGTGCTATAAGTGCCACCCCACACCTCTCGAAATGAACTTGATATCCCCATGAACACATTAAAACGGGCGCTGATTATGCCACCCCCCGCAGCTTTGTACGATTCAATCAGCTTGTCTGCACGGACTTCTGATTGCTGTAACTCGCCAAAAAAAACCGATATAATTGCATTTTTTTTAATAAGCGGTATCAGGTTGTGTAAGAAGACTGGTTACTCGCCGGGCAGAAGGCGCCTGGGAGGTTTTACAAAGATGGGGTGAGCCAGAGGTGGAGGATGGCATGTGATGTCGCCAAGGCCTCCGGAGTCAGGGGTGTTAACAAATCACAAGGGTGCAGGTGTTCCAGCGGACAGTAGGGGGCAGGGGGTGACAGAATGAAGTCCCGTGGACAGAATTGCCATGGGCATGGGCCTCCATGGGCAAGGGTCACCATAGGTAAGGGCCACCATGGGTAAGGGCCTCTATGGGTAAGGGCCATCATGGGAAAGGGCCTCCATGGGCAAGGGCCACCTTGGGAAAGGGCCTTCATGGGCAAGGGCCACCATGAGTAAGGCCCTCCATGGGAAAGGGCTTCCATGGGAAAGGGCCACCGTGGGAAAGGGCCATTGTGGGCAAGAGCCTCCATGGGAACGGGCCACCGTGGGCAAGGGCCACCGTGGGAAAGGGCCGCCATGAATCAGAGTGATGTGCGGGGCTTGTAAAGGAGAGTCGGAAAAAGTGGCGTTGTTTACGAAGCCGGCGTTCTCCTCGTCCTGAGGTCACGCCGTCTCCGGGACATAAAACACTGGCTTTTACGATTTAAACCTTGCTGCGAGCCGAGCCCGGAACAGACCCTCATACAACATTGATGTGGCGTGAATCCTCTGAGAAGTGGAGGATGGTATGCCTTTAAACCTCCGCCCCCCCCCAACCACATGCTGGCTTACGAAGGGGAGTGAAATCTCTGCCTTGTGGCAGTCGGCGATACTCAGATCCTGGCAGCATTATTGTATGCAGGTTAATTTGTTGCTAGTGTGTTTGATCGGCAGGTTTACGCCAATTCTCAGCCGAAGATCAAGAAGGAGCCTTGCACGTCCATGGAGGATTCATCGACAGTTTGTCGCAACATGGAATCTGCTCTACACTAGCAACTTTAATCATAGATTTTGGGACTTATAGACCAGCAGTCGGGGGGAGGGGGCGAAATCAGCTGCTTCTGCCAGTTCCAGGCCAGACTTAAACATTTTCAGTTTTCTGCTTGTCTTTCCTATTTGTTTTATTTATTTATTCAAGTACCACTATTCCCCCATGACCTGACCTCAATCGGGGCCGCCCCTGTCCATGATAAAAATCAATCACTCCAGCTCACTAAACAATTACCAAAAAAAAACGCATACGTCTTCAAAAAAAAGCCTCTTCCGCAGGCTGGATTAATCTGCCGTTAGTCTCTTATTGACTGGCAGGAAGTGGAGAAGCTCCCTCAGGCGGCGTGAGGGAGGCGGGTGTTGCTCCTGGGATGGGCGGGAGGTGACAAGCCGTTATACAGCAGATCCGCTGCAGCTTCCTCTTGGCTTCCCATCAACGTGTCCTTCACCAAATGACCCCACAGGACACATATTCCATAATTAACTCCCCTTCCCGCATAGTGGTTGAATCAGCGGGGCTCATGAACACGTCCGGACCCAATGATGGTTAATCCCAAACAAAGTCAGGACAGCGATGCACAGCTTCTTCAGGGGCCTGATCAATGTCAAAAGGAGGTTCACATGTAAATTCACGTGAAAAGGTCAAAGGTCGGCACAGTAAAACCACTCAAATCAACTAGCTAAGGACTTTGATTTGCTACATCATGCATGAGAGAGCCATACCTTTGCAGCCTAAAATGCAATACATTTTCAGCATTAAATATGTCAGGTGATTAAGAATAAGAATAAAATATTGATAAAATAAGAATAAAGGTTTTTATAAAAACATTAATGATGGCACTTTGGTTGGTCCAGTGTAGCATGGTGGGGCCCGTCCACACCGTCATAAAGCTGCATGTTCCTAACACAGATTGGCGTGGGTCTCACAAAACCAGTGAGGTCATCATGATACTAATTGCTGACCCTTGCTGTTGGTTAATCCTATTCTCCACCGTCGCTTCTACGTCTTCCAGCAGACGCCCAGCAAACACCCAGCGCAATATTTAGCCCGCGAAGACTGTTGGCACAGATACGTCGTCGCAAAATTCAAAAAAACGACGCGAACAGGCAGCGCAGAAAAAAATTTCCACCTATGCCCACATGTTCTTCGATTATGTAATACTATTATTATTTATCTAAAAAGTTTCTATGTTCCCGAAATGAACAAAGGACATTAGAGTTGGCTTTTTTAAACAAATGAGCGTTACATAAGCCGCTACCAGGAATGCTGTGTGTTGCTCTACTTTATTCCCATTTAGTACGTATAATGCGAGGCTGTGCTGAACCTGTTGCATCACCCTCATTATCCTGCCTTTATTTTCCATTCTAGCACATACAGGGTTTATAAAATGCCTCTAGTCCTGGAGACAGAATCATTATATACTAAATAATAGATGACTTATGTGGTATGTTGAGCTACTTTATACAATACCGGTAATGGAATTGACAGTCTGTTTTGAGGATGGAAAAATTGTTACAGATATTGGTCTTGTTTGAGCTCCAGGAAAGAAGCCCAATATTTTTGAAAATGAACATAGTACAGCTACTGTACTTATTTGAGTGCATATGAGTGAGATGACTGCATGTAAAGTAGATTAAAAGGCTTGGAGGCAGCATATGGCTCTGCCAGTCATGACACTGTGCCAATGATTTTTACATTAGATCCTTGAGCAAGGCCCTTAACCCCCGAATGCTTCCGAGACTGTGCAGCCCGGCTTTCTTCATTGTACGTGCTTTTGATAAAAAGTGCTCAATCGATAAACGTAAATGATGACGCACTTAAATAACTGCAAAATGTAATAGTTGCTTGGTTCTCAAGTTAGTTATACTTTTGTTTGGTGCATCAGGCCAGAGAGGAGCCAGTGTTGAGGAGTCGAGAGCACCCGACGTTGCAGCACGCTTGTTACGCACGCCGTTGTGACTCGAGGGTTGTCCGTGTCATGTCAGTGTGTTGCAATTCCTCAAAATCCTCTCTGCTCACCTGTGCGCATTAATTATTGCACGTTTTCCCATCAGTCAGTGCCGGTCGCTACGTGCTGAAGCAGCAGTCCATTGTGTGCCATTTACACGGTCACGCTGTTCCACAGCCATCACAGTTTCTTATCAGCTTTTCGAAATACAAGGCTCTGTTTCTCCCTAATTTATGAGCCTCATTATAATTCTGCGCCAAGGACGTCACCCGCAATCTCGCCGCGCTGCGGAGTCTCGGCCCGGTTTCTTTAGTGCCCGCTCGTTGTCCATTTTGTGGTTCGCTTTTGTTTTCAATTTTCCCGTCTTGATGAAATCCATATTTGTCATTTTGCAACGGCACCGAAAGTATAATTTGAAAAGCTATAATACCGAGGTCTGCACAATATCGTAGAAAAATAATATGACACAAAAAGTGGCAAACGGGGCACTGTACCATTCTGAAAATGTTATAGACGACAGATTCAAGAATCAGTCGTTTTAAAGGATCCAATTTGCACACTGCACAGGTAACACAGAAATAGCAGAGTATATATTCCGGTTGTACTTTTGGATATTTCCCAAAAGCAGCACATTCTAACATTACAGTACAGCCCTATGCGACAGAGATGCATTAAAGTGTGGAACGTAGGCCTGCGTCCCTGGAGGAAGACTGCCATTTTGCTCTCCGCCGCGATCACCACCCGTCGCAAACACACAGCAGGGTAAACAGCTGAAACGGCAGATCTCTTTGGATAAAAGCAACAGTTAAGCAGCAAGTTAATGACGAACTGACAGCTAACACCTTCCGGCTCTTCGGCTCTCTTAATTGCCTCATTAACGGACGAGAAAAGAGAGGGAAAAACGGGGGCCACAGGCTGCATGCAGGACTCTTGCATGTTAAACACTGGTCCCCGAGCAGGGGGAGCATTCTCTGGGGTGGTCTTGTGCGGCTTCTCTCGTGACCCAGTTAAGTGCGTCCGTCCCTTGATCTACACTGGGCTAATGGGCAGCTCTCCATCGATTGGCATCTTGTCCCCGTCCATGGCCCGGGAGCTGCCAATGAGGGCCAGGGGACTCCTGTACACTATCATGAAGTGCCAGGAAGTATGACCTTTATCAGTTTGGTTTGCAATTTGCACAGGATTAGTCAACCTGAAAATGCAAATCAAACAGAAAGGGCAACCAAATCAATTTTGTTTAAATATTAACAGAAGAGACCTTTTTTTTTTGTTTTTCTTTTGGACTGTGAATGGGCTTTACAGTGGGTTGTAAAGAAAGCAGTGAAATGGGACAGATATATTATACACAAGTTTTCATAAACATGAAAATCTTTAGGGACTCAAGTTTTGACCTTTTAAATTTAAATAACAAAGTAATCTCGCATTTGTGTTTAAATGTATATGTGTGTGTGTGTGTGTGTGTGTGTGGACATATTTATATTACGCTGTGGGGACCCAATTTCCCCACAGTGTGATTAAAAACCAGTTATTTTCTACCTTCTGGGGACATTTTTTTGCTCCTTAAGAGTATAACCTCAATTTTATAAAAATCTGTGTCTGCAATCAAAAAACTAAAAATTCCAGAAGTCTCGTTTTTTATTGTGCTACTAATGGTTAAGGTTAGGGCTGGGTAGGGGTTAAGGGTGTCATTGTTGGGATCAGGGCTATGCCCATAGGAATGAATGGCGTGTCCCCATCAAGATAGGTATATGTGTGTGTGTGTGTGTGTGTGTGTTTGCGCGTGTGTGTGTGTGTGTATACAGGTTTTGGTATACCAAAGGACCAAAGGAAATCTATGTATTGCAAATCCTAAAAAATATTATGAATAGTGAGGTTCGCTGCTGGACTTCAGTACATTATACTTCATTTTATAAATGAATGTGAGACAGCGCTCCAGCATTCACAAAAAAGCTAATGCTTCTCCAAAGAAATAGGATCACATGCCTTCATGGAGGACATGAAATCCCTCTTTACTGCGTTTCATGCTGAAGCTGTGTCTTTTTAGTTGCATTACATTTTATTCAGCAAAAAAAGGTCTGTGTGCATTTGTTGTGCATTTGTGAATGCAATCAAAAAGTAAAAATGCCAAAAGTCTCATATATTCTTTGTTTACCTATGGATAAGGTTGAGGTAGGGATAAGGGTTAAGGGTGTCATGATTGTGATTAGGGTTTTTCCCATATAAATGAAGGGATGGTCCTCATTAAGGAATAGAAACGTGTGCGTGTGCAATATAGAAATGTAGGTAGTATCTTACTGTTTTGCTTCAAAGTGACAGAAGCTGAATACAGTTGCCCAAGTGATTCTGACCTTCAAGGTCGCAAAATACACTTTATTGTAAATTACTATTTATACAGAGTTTTGACCTTTCAACAAAAGTTGTTATTTTCATCTTTTGAAAAGTATATATCCACACAGTGAAAGTCTAAATAAAGTTATCCATCCATCTATCCTTCTAACCAAGTTCTAAGTGTTGCATTATTATTATTATTATTAGTGATCGTCCCTTATGTACGCTGCTACTATAATACAGTCGGACCTCGCTAAGTCGAACTCAACGGGACCAAAAAAAAAATTCGACTTAGGGAGTTTTCGAGTT
>JAODKM010000016.1:9874049-9894916 GCA_026780845.1 Petrocephalus sullivani | reverse complement strand
GGGGCGGGGGGGGGGGTGGCGGCGGGTGGTGGTTGGGTTGTGGGTGGTGGAGAGGGCGGGGGGGGGGGGGGGGGGGGGGGGGGGGGGGGGGGGGGGGGGGGGGGGGGGTGGTTTCGGAACCGAAGCTTTAGGAGACTTTACGGGCAGTGACAGGCATTTGAAAGGCATGTTCGTGGCAACAGCAGGCATGCTCCACCGCTACATGTAGGCACACCATGTTTTAGTTCTTGTTCGGAGCAGGTCACAGTAAGGGCTCTCCAAGCCCCAGAGCCTACACTCACCACATGGTATCCCGGCTCCATCCACTATGGTGCACCGAGAGACCCAGGCGGTTATCAAACATGCACCCCGCCTCTGTTCCCCCCAGAGTCCCCCATGTCATCCCCCTACTCTCAGCCCTGTATACAAAGTTCCAGGTCCGCCGCCAAGCATTTCCCTGCCATATGTCCTCAGACCTTGGCAGGGGTGAGGCTGCACCCACACTCTCCACCGGAGGGCCAAGTCACCTGAAGGAGCTCATTATTCATACTGTTAACTCCTGTACTCTTTCACCGAGGCAGGTCATACGTCGTCAGTGGGGAAATATGGGCAACAGAATGTTCCACATCAACCAAGGCTTTTTAAGAATGTGCAGCCCATCACTCTCTTCTTGTATAGATGTCCGTCCATCCATCCAGTTTTCAACAGTACATAAAGAGAATATGAACAAATTCAAAATGAATGCTTGCGTACATTTCTCTGTCCACTTCATATATTCCATTTTTTCGTTGTGGAGAAATCTTTAAGTGGTGGTGAGAGATGATGAATGTTTAAATACCCCTGCAAAATCAGCCGTCCCTCATGTTGACTTGAGGTACATCCCAGCGACTTGACATCTTCGCTGCCTTACTTTCAAATTCACCTCAGCACCTGACCAATTAGTGGCACCCATTAGTTTAATTGGATTAGCTAATCAAAGACCGACATTCATATTCAAAAAGCGACCCCCCCGACCTCTGCAGAGATGAGTAGTCATAAGGGACAGTAAAGGTCTACCTTTGCTCATCGGCTCTGGGTCACCCCAAGGAATGGGCAACATTAATTTTTCAGAGTTAAGAAAGGTCTTGAAGTTATATATGGTCATGGCCAGTGTTGGTGAACAGCCATTAAGTAAAAGTTAGTACAGCATCTATACCAAGGGATTTGTATGTAATAAAAGTTAATGCCCATGACAATTTGAGGAGACAAAGTGATCATTAAAAAGAGGTCTGGATTGACTGGTAAAGAAAAAATTATGCTGCTTCAAAATGTAATGACAAAATCAATTCTGATTACCTTCCAGGGGAGTAAGAAAAGAGTTAAAATAACATACTACGCTAAACTTCATTGAATGGCTGTTTTACACAGAATGATTTTCAGATAAAATAAGAATGAATGTCTGTGTATTCAGAAGCAGGAATTCTGCCTGGTATTCGACTTTGGATATTATCGTGATTAGCTTGCTAACACTTGCTACTTAATGCATAGCATCGTCGACAGATGTTTCGGTAACGATGCCAGCTGTTTAGGATCTCAGGACGGGGCTTCGTATCACTTCTCATGCCGTGCCTCGCATTGATCTTCAGAGAATCCGAGAATGTCAAAGTAACCGGCGCTGCTCGCAGATGGTGTCAGCGTTTGCTTGGTTATTGACGTAAAAAGCAATGGAACGATGGCGCCCATTCTGCCAACAGCCGCCATGCGCTGTGAGCGGCAGTGACGGCCGTTTGCATTGAGCGTCACTCACACTACCAGCCGCACGAAGCTGCACGTTGGTAATTGCTGCTCCTCTAAGTGGCCCCAGTGTGAAGAGCAGACGACCAGCCATTCCTGTGCTCGTTGTGTGAATTAGAGCATTTCCAGGAACCTGGGGTGCAGACAGCACTTCTGGATGGGGAAACATATGTTTTCACAGGGTCTAAACTACCCTTGATGCTATGAAGTTCTGGGTTCACACCCCTGTAGTCCCTTTTGGGGAGCGTGTCAGTTAATATCCAATCATGCAGCTGTACTAAGTTTAAATGTACGTCTCTGTGGGAGCATCAACAAGTAAATACATCATCCGAGCTTCATTTTAACATCCATTTTGTTTCAAATGTACTCAATTACCGAGCAGTTGGGTGCGGCATGCAACCTTCAGCCTGACCTGCAGGGCGGTGACAAAAATCATACACTGATTCAGGGGCACTGGGCAGCTCCTCAAAGAGTGAGATTAACAGCATGTCAGCGTCAATCGCACTTATAAGGCTCAAAATCGAGCAAATTAAACACATTTATCTGCCAATTTGAAAAAGTGACTGCGCAAGACCTGGTCTTTGTGAACTATCTGTCTTTTGGCTCATACCCGAAAAATGTCCATTTTCTTCAAAGTCTCCCGACATTCGTACACGCTGCACATACCAACTAAATTTTTTGCCCGAGTCGTGAAAGAAGATAATTGCCAATCCCCCGTAATGTGTTTGATATGGTAATTGTTGATTTGATTTATGTGAACTTCTAGATAAACATCTATAAAGTGATCTGAAAGCAGGAAGAAACGCAACAGGATTTCATAGAACACTGTAATATTTGCCAGTAATTGCATCTTTAATCCTTTTCTAATCATCAAAAAAGGTCACAGTAACTTTATGCCGCACCCATTCTGAATGCATTAGCTATATGCCTAAACAGAGGGCTGTCAGGAGCAGTCAGGTTAATTAGATTGATGGAGGCAGTGACAGGGTTCAGATAAGAATGCACTGTATGGAAGTCACACTCAGGGGGAATGTGACTGATGTGGGTTTCTTCTTTTCGGAGTGATGGCACTTATTGGAATGCCAAAAATGTTTTCAGAATCGTCTGTTACCTTTAAAATGCTTAACAGAAATTATAAAACTGAATGGGAATGTCTTTAAAGAGTCCATTCTCTTCCCTGTCAAATAAAGAAGAAGCTTAAAAGGAGATTCGCTGTGATTTTTCAGTTTTGTGTTGAAATATTTCATTCCAGAATCACCGTGACAGTTTGTTAATCCAAACTTTTTTGGAGTTGACAATTCAGTACAATGGTTGGATTATACCTTCTGCTCCAGACTGTGAAACGGATACAAGGGAAACACAATGAATAGACATGACACAGGAATGATATAATTCTATAATATCCTGCACTTGGAGACTGCAAATCGGCATAAGAATCGTAACCATTTTCAATTGCTGGCACCATATTTATTATAAAAACTTAAAAATATGTATATTTGAACGTGAAGTTCAAGATGTTAGAGATTGTTGTCAAAACACAGTAATTACCTTTTAGCAACAGAGATTAAAAGATAAATATTGGCATATTTGTCCCCACACACCATATATTCTTTGAATGACGGATTATGGAGCTTGCCTTAAAGCGTATGATGCCTCGATGTCGCTCCCGTGCTTTCTGGTTTTCTTGCGGTCGCTCCTCATGAGGTGGCACCACAGAATGGGAGGTGAATCATCCATCAACGGAGAATTACAGAACACAGTGGAGAGTAGATATCAACATGCCACTAAATCCATACGGATGATCTGCATAGCTTGTTTTGCTTAAAAGAACAAAATGTGCATAATAAAAGTATGCTGAATATGGCAGTGATGCAGAAACGCTTGGCAGAGTGCCATTTAAACTATACGAATATAATGGTATTAATTAAATCCAATCAGTTTAAGAAGAATTAGATTGCATTAGATTCAGCTTTATTGGCATTGGGTTGAGTACAGATACAGTACCAATGAAATGCAGTTAGCATCTAACTGGGTGCAAATAATTTATATGAAAATGCAATAAACACAATAAATTATAAACTGCTTGTGTGCAAAATTATACATGGCATCGTCCTGAGCATAAGGTACAGACAGGAAGTACTGAACATAATGATTGTAATAAGAATATGGCACAAGGTACACTATGATACAAACTGTCAGATGGACAATGTGCAAATGAGCAGTCAGTGCAAACAACACAGAACAAATTGCTATATAGTGACTGCATCAGCGTAAAGGGACGAGCCTTTCATTTGGTGCATTATCACTCAGTATAGCAATTCACAATTCTTAAAGCAATTACATAATACTGGTAACGCATTAAATCTTCCTGTTTAAATTTGAGGCCTTCTCGATTGTTCCTGCCCAAATAACTTTTCCATGGGGCGGTGGAAATGTTTGCATCCTTACAATTGCGTCGGCATTCTCAGGGGGTGTATTTGATTAAACCAAATGCCGGTAGTGGCATTTTTGCCTGCCGTCATACGGTCCACTGCGGGGGCGGTGGGGGGGTGGGGGCTTGCCCATCACTCTCCCACTATTTTACCAGTAATCGTGCCCAGGTGTTCCCAGCAGCCCAAGGGGACCCACTGCTGTTGCAAAATACAGCCTCAAAGTGGCAGCATTCTTATTTTGTTTTTTTTTTTCTTCTATCCCAGTGGGGGCAAGTAAATCATATTGGCCCCTAAGACCGTTTTCATATCAACAACTTGGTTATTCCCTGCTGCAGAAAAAAAAAGAGAGAGGTGGTGGAGAGTGTGTTTGCTAAAGACACTGTTGCGAATTGAGAGGGGAATGATAAATGTTGGAAGATCTGAGATGTGCTGCTGTCAGGCCTTTTAACAGGAGCACGCTATTACACCGGAACCGTGAATGTCTCCGGTCGCTTAGCTAATGCCTGTTTTGACACAATTAATTCACATGAATCGGCGCACCGGCCATTATCGAGGTGTGTGGAAGGCGGAGGCTTATAAATGAAAGGTACATAACTCTGGGAACACCTACACACGGCTCTGCATGTGCGAATTCATGAGAGCCTGTTAGCCCCCCTGGATGAACTGAGACTCCCACGTTTTAAATCCGTCTCCCAAACTTGCTTATGTATGATAATTGCTTTTCTCACCAGTTTTATTTTAAGACTCCTGCACACCCAAGCACCCAGAAACCCGGTGATGAATTTTGATGGCTCTGGAAATGATGCTGCAACAGCACGACGGAATGGGAGAAAGCGATGTGCACGCTCCGGTAATGGAAGGCGGTGAAGATGAGAGCAGACGCGCACCTTCTCCCTCCGCGGAGGACGGCCGATACGTTCTGTCTCTCCTCCTTTTCAGCTCGCTGCCTTTCCTTCCTCGGGGAGACGTATAAACCCAGTGTGTGTGGCTAATGGCGGCCCCCAGCAATCGTAAAAGTCATTCCGCAGTGCACTGCAAGCGACAAATCCGTTTTCTTTCTCGGACGTGGGCCCTGCGCCGCTGGTAGAAGACTTTATTTTGGGGTACATCTGGTGTTTTAATGCGTGGTATCTGTCACGTACCGCGACAAGGAATTTGTACTTCGCGGCAAAAAAAGTCAACCTTTCGAAAATGGATTTGAATCTGTCTGGCGAACAGTATTACAGCTAGTTCTCTTAACTACAGCAAATCTACTGTACTGAACTCCCCCGTTCTTGTTTGGGTTGGATACATTTTACTTTTTATTATGCTTTTTTTTTCTTTTTTTTTTTGCAGATTGTGTGTTTCAAGCTGTGCCGTGCTGTACCAGAGCATAACTTGATTGCTCCAATAATAATCTGCATTAGGTCCATTATTGGCGAGCATAAAAGTCTGCAGCGAATGGACACAATTTTGTTACCATTGATTTTCCTTCATGTAAAAAGCCAGAGGAAAACATCTATGTGGCAATATCTCGGCTCTCCCTCGAACACCCCGACCCCTTTGTCGTGGTCTCTGTCCGGAACACTCCGCAACACAGTAGGCCCCATTCCTGCTTTCAGGAGTTCTGCTGAAATATTTGATTCCTCTGTTCCTCACGTTTACTTAGGCAAATTAATTGACAGCTCCATGCCTGCTTTGTCCATAGGTCTCTGGCTCTATCCTTTAGAGAAGAGGGCTTACATATTTACGTACCGTACCATTTTCAGCTCAGTCTTTATTTTATTAAATTTTTTTATTGCAGAGGGCGCATGGAATTCTGTTTCTCATTTATCCCACCCTCGTTTCACAATGGCGAGTGAATGACGCCGTGTGGGGGGGGGGTCGAGCAGCAGAAGGGCGACTGACACAGTGCCCACAACTGGGAGCCAATCACGCGCTGGTGACAGACAGACTGCATTCTCCTGCCAGCTCAGAAATCAGCCCCAGCTGATCCCACCACCACACCCCCGTCCCTGTCCTTAGGTGGACCCAAGAAAATACATTCCACTGTCAGGGGGATTGTAGTCTGAATTGCCATACGTTTGGTTCAAAACAAACAACTTGACTATGCATGAAGAAAATCCCCCCCCCCCCTTCAGTTTAAAACCTTCATACTCCTAATGCCGCCCCACAAACAGACACCGCCCCAGGGTCTTGTACACTGTAAGCCAATTTCACGACAGGAAGTGACTAAACACCATGATATGTGAGAGCCGGATCTAAGAACTCACATTTTCCATGTGTAGGGGGTACCAAATTACCGTGACACATCAGGCTAAGGAAGTTAGCATGGAGGGCAGTCAGCCACCAGCCTCGGTTTATGGATAGAAGCCTGATTGCTAACTACTGAATACAGTGAGCCATAAGTGAAAAAAGTCCACGAAACACAAAAGAGAAGATGAATATCCAGGCAAAGACGGTTTCTCAGTGATTGGCCAGCTTCTCATATAGCACACATTACTTTTTAACAGAACTGTGAAATGGATTTTCAGATATCATCCTCTTAGTCCACTGTTTCGTATTTGCAGTTCAGTTTCAGTTCATTCCTAGCTGAGCTCCAAATTTCAAAACTTTTTATAGTTAGGTTAGACTAATAAGAAAATGAGGGCAATTTACCTGTAGAGTGCCCAACGACCCGCTCCACAGGGCAAGAAGTCGTAATTTGCTTCAGGAGTTTTTTTTTTCATGATTGGCCATTGTACGTGTTTACAACAGAAGGATAATGAATCATTTCAGATTTGCACTGGTGACTGGATTGCCTTTTTCAGGTATCATTCCTAATTTTAATTTTTTATATATTATTTATATATGGTGAGGATTTGCTAAGGAACATACACTAAAAAAGACTAAATGCATCAGTCTGATGAAGGTAAATTTGATGTCACAGCTGTTGATATAGGTAGTCTTATATAAAGCCGTTACACAATCTGGCCTCGTTTTTCCAAAGCAGTTTCCTTATTCAGTATACTGGGCATCAGGTGTTTTTTTTTCTTTGTTATTATCCAATAAATATAATAAGCTAGATGCATGTAAGTGCATGTAATATTAGCAACTAGTTTTTTTACCTAATGTATTTTACTCAGAGAAAGGTGGGGGTGCATGCGACTAGTACTTTGGTTTATTAGTTACTGTTGGCTTAAACCATGCAATCGGCCACATTTACAGCCTTGTGTTTTCCTTCGATGGGAAGCGGGAAGAACGTGGAGCGTCAGAGTCCTGTCCAGCGATGGCGCCGGGTGACCAGCCTTTGTTCTTGAGGACTTCCCAGCTAAGCGACATCACACGCGGCTCAGTTTCTGCTACCGTAAACAAGGTCGCGCCCCAGCCTCGCTTCTGTGCACTAATGCGGCTTTTCAAGTGGAGCCGGTAGCTTGTGAGCCGCCCGCCGCGGCTGGCCGTCATACAGCGGCGACAGCAAACAAAGCAGAGACAGCCCCGCGGTAATCACAGCGGTAAACAAGCACGTCCGCGGTGGGCTACTAGGCAGGCACTCCCTATCTTTGATTGCTTCTAATCTTTCTTTGTCTTCTCCCTTTCTTTGTGCCGTTAAACTGGGGGGGAATTAAGCCACAATCAAATCTCCAAACGGTTCCGGCAAGGTATGTTCGTTTGATCTTTGGAAAGGTTCTGGGTCACCGTTTCTTTTCTCTGTAATATATCTGTAATATTTTTTGACATTCAGCGACATTTTCAGTTTAATATCACCAGAATTAAAAGCACATGGAAGGAAAACATTCACATTAGATCTGATTCCAGTGGCGTTTACGAAGACGGGGTTTGCATATGCTTCCCGTAAAGACAGGCGTGTGTACCTCTGCTTGTCGTTTTGAGTCACCGTGATCCGGACGGATTACTTGGAGAGCTGAGTACTGCCAGGGTATTTATCAGAATGGGAAAAAATGTATATTCCTGGTCTGTCCTCCCTTTTCATGCATGGTTTTTGGTGCTGCAGGCCTATATATCTGAATGAAAATAAGAAAATCCAAGTTTTTCATTTTTCAACTTAAAGTTTCACGTTATAAAAATGCTAGGCATGCTTCTGTCTTCATTTTTTCTTTTGCTTGAAGACAATTTGTTACATTTCTTCCCTATAAAGTGAAAGAAACCAATGCATTTATTGTATGCATCATGCCACTTTGCTGCCCGATCACTGGTTTACTATTATATGCTCTCAAAGTGTATATGATCCAGCAAATTCCGGGTAATGATTCATGCAGAGACCACAGCAGAGGTAGTCATTACAGCTTATAGGACTTGCTGGAAGAATCCCTTGAATAATCAGTGCCGCGTCTTGCTTTGTAAGAAGAAGACACCACGGCGGAGGTAGGGGTAGCCCACTGGTTGTCTCCTGCTCGTGTCAAGGCTTGGCACTAGTTTACGAGCGCGGGCCCGGAGGACGGCGGAAGGGCACCTGCCTGATCAGACGCATGTGCGTGAATCGCCCTCACACGCAAGACACGCATTTACAGAATGATAATTCATTTGTATAGCACTTTTCAGGAAGCCACAGACATTCACAATAGGTGAGAACACATAGAGCATAGCGAGGACGTAATAACCAAGACGAAAAAAGACAATCTGTATTCAAATACATTGGTAGAGCCATACATAGACAGCCATATATGAATTCTGATGCATTCACAAGCATGCCCACACCCACATATCTGCATAAACAGTTGATGAAATTTGCATGAGAAAAAATCATGTTTAGTCGTAAAGGGTGTGTGATGAAATGGATTTTTGTTTTTTCGGCCTGTTCTGTTCTGAGCTGAAAGGCCCGGTTTTCTGCAAGCACACCTTTCACTGCCTGAGAACAGACCGTTCATTACAGGACAATTACACCACATTTCATGGTGCAGGGCTGGTACCGGGGCAGAGAGCCGACAATCCCCCCCGTCCTCCCCGCACCTTCAGTGCCGGGAATCCATCCTGGTTCACTGGAAGCTCGCCTCGAACAGGACCTGCCTTTCCGCTTATCAAGACCTCCAATTAATTTTTAAACAATTACCGAGTAACTAATTCCTCGCTTTCTGTCAAAGGGAGGATTCAGAGGGATCCTTTCCTCCCTTAATTTAAAAATGCACACATTCTATCTCTTTGCCACCTTCGGCTGTTTACGCTCTCGGGTTACATGTATATGACATGTCCCATCAAAGCAGCATGAAATCATTCAGCGAGTGCTTTTTTTTTTCATTCCTCTCAAATATTAATTTGTATGAATCATCCCCCGTGATGTCAGATTCCAGAATTGATATCTGGGTGCATCGCTGTTTAGAAGCACAGCCCTTTACTGGTAACTTAATCATTCCTGACTCATCCTCTGTTCATAACCTACAAAAATAGAACGGCAAGACTTTCAATTTTTCCAAAACAGCCCCAACGTCTTCGTATATCACTTTCGCTTAGCAAATTTGTCAGAGATTATTAGAGATTATTAGAAAAGAAAAAAAGAAATGACACTCTGAGCTGGAGCGTTTAGTCTTCTTTTCAAAGTGACACTGGTGAACTTACATGAGAGCTTAACCCATCAAATGTGATTTATTTTTTGGCGGTTCTTGAAGTTTTCTCACCCTTTTATCAAACTCCGGCCATGTAAAAACCGGGGCCCTCCAAGGATTTTCTCTTTTAGTCTTGGCGTCCATTTTTGTGAGTAATTAGTAAATGATTATGTTCACACTGAATTTATTTCCTTTCATTTTAATATTCATCTGCGATGTAGTCATAACTTTGCCCAACACTTATGTGAGCACTGGATGACCTCATATTTAGAAAGGAGTGCTCACCTCATTCCAGTTTTTTTTCTCCCTTTTCTCTGTGTTTCATTCCACCTTTTCTTGAGCTGGCAATAAACATGTGCTTCTATATCAGGAATATTCGGTGTGTGCCTCACACTCTGTTAACCCATCAGCACAGTCATGTGACCTGGCAACACTCTCAGCTCATCTGCGCGATCACAGATCGCATTTCTCTAGAAATAACCCCAAAGAAAATCCTGCTTTATAGCTCGCTGCTTCCTGTCCTCTGGCAAAATGCGGTCCGGAGTCGTGGAGCGGTTTCCCACGTCACGTGACGATGACCCACAGATTGACATCCCTTAAATGCCAGGTAACAGGCCTTGTTATGCTCGGAAATGGGCAGTTGGTCACCATATCTGTGTCTGTACAGGTCAAAGAAAAACATGCCTAGCCCTGAATCCGAGACACAGATTGATTACAATCAAAATGTAAAGTAAGTCTAAGCTACCATGCTAATGGATTTAATTGTTTATTTGACTCCCGCTGAATCAATCTCCAGGTATTGAAGGCTAGATCCTGTAGCGTTAGGGGGTCGAATGATCATTCTATGGATCCCTTTGTTTGATATGGACACTGTACTGGAGACTCCTGGGGGACACTGGATTTTCTTAGAATTATCTATCCACCATTCAAATGGAGATTCATCAATTATCAATACAAAGAACGCATAAAGAACAGGACATGTATTGTTTTTTTTTTATTGGCCACAGACGAAGTGAGAGATGGGCGTGGCTACATGTGCACGTTTTTTTGTGTCCTCTGAATGTAGCACTTTAGTGTGTCTCCATGGACCCCACACTCACCACTACTTCCATTTCTTAGCCGTGCAAAGGCACGAGTCTTACGGTTCATGCATGAGTCGTGAACGGGCTGGAAGGAGAGCAGCTCAGACAGCTTCGAAACAAACCGGAGTGCTCTGCGAAGACTCTGATGTCGTCTGGGATGATTCCCGACTACAGAGTGAGCGAATTGACATTAGTCACCATTTGTGTTTTATTTTAGGTCACATAATTGACAAATATGGATTATTTGTGATTCGATTTAAAAGCCTAAAAAGACCAGTTCGTTTTTTTTTTTTCTTGCAGCTATTCCCTCCAATGCGGCGCTGTCTTATTTTTAGAGCCAAATCAAAAAAAAAAAAACAAAGATTCCTGATTTCCTCGCCCCTCAAATCGGAACGCTGAAACCGTTCAATTCAGCTGCCCCCTCAAAACTTGTGTGGAGGAAATTAGCAGTGAAATTTCTGATTGTGTCATTAAAAGGGCCTTATTACAAGTGAGCAAGGACAATTTACACGCTTTAATCCTTTGAATCTGAATGAGACTCAGATCAATTACTCCCATTACTGGGGTGACAGTTCAGAATGTTATTAGGGGCTTGCTATCCTGGGCATCGGCGCGACGACCTGGCCACTGCCCCACCTGCCGCCGCGCCACGTAGCCCTACCGAAGACATGGCCTAGCTACGGCCCAGCCCTCTTGTGCCAGTTTCTCGATAATTAGTTCTGCGCTGATTTCTCAAAATCTTTGTCTGAGCTTCGCCTTGTGCATATTCAGTCTGGCTGACATGGTAACGAGGCCTCCAATGGCTCTCCTGGATTGGTCTCAGACGTGCCCGGAGGGAAAGCTCCCAGGCTACGTGGCGGCCTGTGATCCACCTGACGAGCGGGAGCCGTGGCACCCGAGCGGGACCGGACCTGCCACAGTCGCCCGGGTTCTGCTCCGGCGTGCCCTGCAGGGATCGCCAGCAAACAAGGTTTTGGTTTTTGGCGCAGTTAATTAATGCAGTAAGTACTACATGCCGTCCCCTTCAGTCCGATTCGAGAGCAATTACCGGTCTTTAATCACGGCGGGCAGCATTTCATTCCAGCCCAGGATTCTGAAGGAGGTCCATTTGGTGGGCTGCGTGGAAATGGGTCCAGAGAGCATTCTAATGAGTCCTGTTGTCAGGAAGTGTGGGCCTTCTTTACAGAATGCTGAATATCGTGTTCAAAAAACTTGTGGCCAATAGCTTAATCCTGCATAGAAAAATCTGTGAAAATTACAATTACGTTTCACATATAAACACTATATATATATATATGTGCATTACACTGTGTCTGTGTTTTGTGTCTGTGTACACATATATATCGTACGATATATCATATATGTATGCATAACATGTATATGTATCCTGGGATACTGCAATGGAAATTGCTCTTAACATCCAGTGTATTAGTCCATGAAAAGGAAAACCAGGAATAGGCTGAGATCCACCATGAGAGGTAACAATGCCCTTGACCAGTTCGTTCAGCCCGACTAACAAGACCATGCTTGTTGGAGGAGTGACCGGATTGTTAACAGGAACCTCTGTAATGGTCCCGGCAGCCATCTCCCCCCCATACCACCTCGGCGATAAAGGAAAGCTCACCCCAGGTCTGCTGTGCTCATCCCTGCCATGAAGTTAAACGTCCACAGTGTAGCCCCTCCCATCTCTGTGCTGGGCCAATCACCTTCCTCCTCTCCTTGAGCCAGACTGAATCAAGCCAATCGACAAAGAAGCCACATGTAACATGATTATTGTTAGCTTGACCTTCAATATGAGCAGAACTGCACATCGGTGAGCCAGCATATGTGCAGTTCTCATCACAAACAGTGCTCAGATGCTCAGACAGTGATCTGCTGATGAAAAGTAATCATTACAGTGAATTGTATTATGCGGCTTCAGAAACACTTCTGTGTATGTATACACTTGTTCCCTGAAAAGCATTTTATATAATAACTGCAATTTGCAAAAAAAAATACATTTCTTAAAGAATGTCAGTAACAGTGCATTGATATTCCACTTGATGTTCAGCACCTATTGCCTGACCTTTATCAGTTTCCACTATGTCCTGATCAGAAGGTCAGCTGTTATCAGCTGTTGACTAGTTAATTAGTACTGGGATATTGAGTAAGCAGCACCTAGTACTCCACTTCCCTGAGATAATTTATGTTTTGCGTAGTGATTACATTGCATTCCTGAAACAGTCACACTTTGGGTTAACGATTATTGATATTTAAATTGTGAATTAAAGGCATGCCAGATATTTTCACTGGGAGTAGTTAATTTTATGCTTTTATTAACACCCTAAAGACCATTTCGGGTATGCAAATTAATTTGCTTCTTCATTCGCTTCCTGCATGTTTTTGTGTGTTAAAAATTTCAAAGGACAAAACAAAGGATGAAATCTGTAAAAACAAATCACCTCCAGCCTTTCGTCCCTGCTCACGTCTCATTGGCCATTGGCCTAAAACATTTCTTTAGCTACTGTGATTGGCTAAAACGGCCAGAGGGCCAAAAAGCACGGCCTTCCATCTGTTACCTGGTGGCCCAGTTTGCTGATGGTCATTTAAAAAGTGGACATTTCCCATAAGACCAAACTGAATCACTGCTACTCCAGGTTTGTTAGTGAGCTTTTATCGTCAATAGGATGTTTGTGAACTGCCGCTTTGTTCAGCTTTAACTCCTCTTCTGGCCATTTTTTTATTTATTTTTGCTTAGAGAATTTGCTAGACGACCCTAGAGCATATTCTGCAGGCGAACGCAGAGCCAGTTATACGATATCAATCCTTGGAGTGGTGATGTAAATGTAAGCAGTGTTGTTTACTGTGTGAGACTGTGGGATACTGTGTTCTAGGAGCTGACTACAATGTGTAGTTTAGATGAACGGGCTTTGGTTCAGAGGTTTGGTGGGGGGAACGGGAACAAAAATGTGGGACTGCTCTTACTATGACTAACTATCTTCGCAATTCACTTAATGCTGAATGTTAAATGCTTTTTTCATGTGAACACGTTTCATGTAATTCGCACATTTAAAGCAGGAACTGCTGAACTGATTTCTCCTCCAAAACAGCTGTTGGCTCATCTTGATCTCAAAGACAAACAAAGAAGGCAGATGGCTTTCTGGGTACTGTTTTGCTGATTTATTTATGTTGACTCTTAGGTTACTTTCGATCATGTTCGGAGCACTGGGTTTTGTCACAAGCGCTGGAAGTGGAAATGTCATTTTTATTTTTATTTTTTTTGTCCAACAGCTAATTTAAAAATGGAAATTCAGACTCACCTGTCAGAATAAATGACACACATAAACACTTTTTTTGTGTTTGCCCAAGGCAATTAATCCGAAGCTTCATGTTTAATTCATTTCTTTAATTGCAATCTTTAGAAACCATTTAGCATTATTGAATTTCGATAAATTAAATGAAGGCCAAGCCTTGCTTACATTTTCAATTAAATGGATTTTCTCAGCGTTCTTGACATTAAACGCATTCCTGTAACCGTTTAATTTCAGAAAGAGTGTTTCATTCTGGAGCTTCAAATGTACTGTTCCTTTGTGTCTGAAAATGCACCCACCTGTACATCCACGAGTCCCATCCGGGGATATCTCCATATGCCCCCCCATGTAAGGCTCCAGGCTGTCGTGCAGGTTGCCGCGGTTACCGCCAGAGAGCCGTCCCTGTGCTGTGGCATACCAGATCATAACTGAAACTCGGCATGTAAACAGGGTCCAGGAAAAGAGCAGCTTTCTGACAGTGGGAATAATCCCATAAAGATCTGTGTCTTTTTTCATCCAGTGCATGTTATGACATCAGCGGGGGATGAGTAACCACCCCCCACCCCCCACAGCCCGCCCCCCAGAGGGTGACGTGATTAGCCTGTGGTGGTCATTTCCCTGGAGGTAGGGACCTGGGGCTGAAGGCTAGGATGCACATCTGCTTCTCGCTGACAATACACTAAATGGGGGTCGCCATTAGCAACCCCCACCATCACCACCCCCCGGGATGTTCTCTCCCGGCAGAAACATGATAAAATCCATCTCCCCTGTAACATCCAGGATACAGAGAGTTTTATGTACTCCCTTTGAGGGTGAAACCTTAAGAAAAAGAATTGCTGTTCTAACCTTGGTCGTCTTGGTTATTTACCACCACAGATAGGTCAACAGCAAACTAACGGAGTCAGAAAGGTTTGGCTTTTTTTGTTTCTTTTTGTCAGAAGTTGGCTGATTTCGAATCACAAGCAGCCCAATGTTCTCGACGTGCTGTAGTCATATAGCCGAGCTATTGCTGATTGGCAGTTCGGAGGTTATGCTTTTATTAAAGGCTGTTTGAGTGGGGGACATAAGTGTTCCAGCAGTGTAGTGACCCCCCCAGGTGGTGTATTGTGTGGGTGGTGAAGTAAGCCAGGCTAATAAGTGTCTTCCCCGGTGATATTCATGCACGCTGCCACGCGCTGACATCGGCGCCGCGGTGACAGAGGAGGTGGCGGGCTGGAGTGGCGATGTAGATGGAGCACAGATGGCGTCTCTCACCGATTCCGCCGTGAAAATGAACCTCCTGGCCCAATGTCGCGTTTAGATCCACTGGTTTTCCTGAGACGGCAGCCATTCGACTGGAAAAAAAAACTGGGTCGGAACCAAGAAGCCTTGGAGTTGGTTTTGTTGTTTGACTCAACCAGACAGTCCGGATCATTTTTTCTTTTTAATTTGTGCCCTTCTCAATACATTTGCCCTCAAAGAGCTTAACATAAAATAAAAAAAAACATCGCACCCAGAGTTCAAACACAAAAAAAGAATTACTGAAAGTAATAATGACACCAGACACAAAAGTGATTAACATCATAAATTTTTAAAACCAGGATGGAAAACACTGTCATCATTTCATCCCGCTTGCTAATCCTGGATACACACGTTCAGACTGAAAACATTCCTTTTGTCTATACACAGTATAATTCATTGTTTACAAATGGATCAGCTATGAAGATCAGGGAGATTGGTGATAAAGTTCATCTTGCTTCTTGACATTACAATGAATTGTACTTTTCAATACTCTGACAGCGAGATTTCAGCCAGTCATTTCAAATGTTATGGCAGTCAGTTGGACACAGAGTAGCATTTATGATGAAATCATAAACTGAATTTGTAAAGGTGACATCCAGATTCCATCACTGATGATTACACTAACAGAATCGCAGAAGGGATATTAGTGAATTTTTACCCAGAAAGCTCATCTGAACTTAGCCTGGTCTGAATAAATGACCTAGTGCCATTCTTGTGGGAAAGACCCACAGATAATACCATAATTGTGGTCTCCAGAGCTAAGCGAGAGAGCCAAGCCCCAGTGTTTCCAGCTAAATGTTCCAGATCTTAGCTGTAAAGGTCAGAAGCAGCTCCAGTGATCTCCTCTATAATCCTGTTGCCATTTTAGCTTTAATCCGCTGCTAAGGGCTACATTGTTTTGACAGAACACAAATGCTACATTTCTTTGGTAAGCGGCTCATAGAGGGCGCGAGGTATTATTGTGGTCAACAAGGAGTCAATTTGTGACCAAAGGATTTCATTCCCAGTTGGGTTTATACTGTTATACCCTAAAGATATACGTATCAGTCCTTTGCAGCTCCTGTAAATGCCTAGGTTTATAATTCACTGGTGGGGTAAGAGATGCAAGGAAAAAGTAACATAATATGAGGCAGACTCATGGAAGAGGCTTGTAAGTAAAGGTTACTTTTGTACCCTGGGTCCCTCTTTGGAGAGTCTGGTTACAGTAGGTGCGTGTTGCTCATTCTGACCATCTTACTGAAGGACACATTGCTGTCGGCATTTCACAGCATCCCTACAGAAGCCTGGCCAGCTTCACCTTGTTTCTGTGTCATAAATGAGTCTCAACCACAAGGCGTCTGTCTCCATACGTGGCCCATCTTCAGGAGTGATCATTCAATGCCCAAATTGAGGCATACTTTTCACTATGTTTTTATGGTCGTACCTTATTATCGGATGGCCTGATGTGTTATGCTTATCCTTATAACTGAAGGCCCAGATATGTATGATGGTTTGCTGGGTTGAACCCGAGTTCTCTCCCTGGCATGGCATTCGTGCGGCATATAGTAATGGAGACCGGAGATGGTGATCTAATAACAGAGGCAATGGCAAACCAGAGTGTTTTCAGGATAACAGCATAATCAAGAGCGGTCTGATCGAATGCACCAGTAGCTGTTGCTGTTTATAGATATAGCATATCAGTGTTGTTTTGCAGCACACATAAAAATGCACTCTCCTGCTCCCTACCCATAATGCAATGAGCCTCGCTGCGTGTGTGATGCGAGCGACGTGTTTCAGTTATGTGTGCCAGCCCCGAGGCTACAGCCATACATGCGACACGCTACCATCAAGCATCTTTGGTCTTTTATCTCCCTCCACGGGAGACGAGATTTATTGGAACCGCTTTGCATGCACATATAAGTACACGAAGAGTAAGGCTATTGCACGGCAAGCCATTTGGATGATTTGTATGGCTGGATTTTTCTGCAGAGGTACCAGGTGATTGAATAAATAGGCATAGGGCATATAACACCTGCCTGGATCCCAGTCTGACAATAGGTGCAACTGTTGCAGAAGTAGATATTTCAGGTACAGAAATTAAAAATTCAAACTAAGCTTTTGCTTCAACTAACCAGTTGAGTGATTGTGACTCTTCACACTCCTGGACCTAGAATATCCACTTCCCACTATTGTTTTGAGTCTTCACCTCGCTCAGGGGAAGTACACACCCCATGAAGACAGGTACAAGCCAGGTCAGGTCAGCTTGGGGAGCATGCACTTGTAGAGTGCATTACCACACCTACTCCACGAGAAAACACCTCGGATCCCAGTTGGTGACACTCCAGGCTGACACGTGGTCCAATCCCACCCTCCAGGAATGGCTCTCTGTCTGCTGCGGCCATGTGTGACGCGGGCGTTCCCCTTGGCCTGGTCTAGCCGTTTGGGTCCTCAGCAATGAGGATCTTGCAAGCTGGATCACCCTCAGGGGATCACGCCACATGGCCAATGTGCCGTAACTGACGCTCCCTCACAATGCAGGTAACGTGCCTCATTCAGGACTCCCCTAGCAACCACTCATTCTACACAAAGTCAAACCAGCGGCACCCAAGGATTCTCCGAATAGCCACAGCACCGAAGGAGTCCGGTCAAGGACTCTGGTCACTGAATAGCATCCATGTCTGGCAAGTACTTGCCATCTTGGAAAATCGCGGAATATGCTAAAGATGTTTGAGATCCGTAAGGTCACAAGGCGGTACAGTTACTCGGACTTTACTTGACGTGTCTGGCTGATTGCTGACCCCGATCTCAAGCCCTTCCATCTGCTGCGTCACTCAGGGCAAAAGCATGACACCTTCAGGCCCAGGCGTAACGGTCCTAAGCGCTGACTGAGATCTCTCGGTGATGGTGTCTTTGTCTGGTGCGTCCCTGAAAGTCAACACAGGTGCGGAAATGAGCTCCCAAGAAACAGCTTGCACTGCTTTAGAAATGTTGTGGCCGAATGCTAAGAAAAGAAATTAAAACTCTGTTGATGATTACATATAAAGGAGGTAATGGTCCTATATATAAAACGTCAAGATTCAAGAGACTTTACAACATCAGTCTAATTAACGAGATGGCAGCCTTTAACATAGCTATTGGATGAAATCTGCCCAGCAACCAATTTATCATTATACTGAAGTAATAAAAGAATAATGTTTATGATACTGCGGAACTTCTTTGTATTTTGAGGTGACTGTTATACCTCTGAGATGTAGTGGTTATTAAAATGGACGGTACATTATTGAAGACTGGAGATCTAATTCCTTGCTGTGGCCAAGCTGCCCATTAAAAGAAAAGGTCAAATCATGAGAAAAAACAATCAATTAAATGAAAATATCTATATCGCCGATGTCACCATAGCATTTATGACCTTAAATGATGCATTAGACCTTTCAGTGGGTTTACTGCTTTCCTGGTTATTTGGTCTTCACCTTGGCCAATTGGGGGTATATGAGGAAGGTCACCAACAAAGTTGCAACACCTTAAAAATGTCACCCAGAAACCTGACCCAGCTTAAACCGGGGCCCAAGCACACTCACACTCACAGCACCTCAGTGCATTTATACCGAACACTCCGGGAAAAAGCAAGTGTGACTACCAATGTTAAACTAGTCCCACCTGCCTTCAGGCTGATACTTCACCAGTGAAGGTGTCATAGAACCTATTAGCACGCACTAGAAAGAAAAAGGACACATTGAATGTCAAAAGGATAATTTACGGGGCGTTTGTATCTTCTTATTCCATAGCTGACACCTTGTTTACATAAGAAATAGCTAACAAGGCTGAACCGTGACTTGTGTTTCCATTGAATATGAATTCATCATCCAACCAAAAAAGTACAGACTAAATTTGGCCCGGAAGAAATGGGTAGGCTAAATCTGTTACAAAATGTATCTCTGAATGCTGAAATGAATCATACATTTAAAAATCAAAGCAGGTAATGGCTGTCATTAAGCACTCTCACTTTGAGGTGAGGGCGGCGATGAATGCCTCCTGGTACAATTGACTATCTGTTAGGACGCAATTGATGGCTCTACTTTCAGTGCTTCAGTCAAGTTCCCCTTGTTTGACCCGTAGCCTTTAGTGCCAGTGACTGCTGCTACGGTTAACTGCCTGCCGCTGTAGATAGGAGGGTTGTTGTCAAGCAGTCACTGCCTGCTATGATTTCATGTACCTCACCGGAGATAACAAGCAATTATTCTGACAGCTGGAAGCAAATGAGCTTTATTGCAGTTTGCGTTAATAAAGGGGAAATCGCACGGTTTGTTTTCACTTTCATTTTCAACCTTCACAAAATCATGATTCACTGGTTCTATTATTCCTGTCCTTATCGCCCACTTACTTCGCATAGGGGAGCAGTTCTTTTTTTTTTTTTTCGTGTTCAAGAGTCAGGCCGTTAGTGTTTAATGTAACTCTGATTAAGCGGGGCTCAGGCGCGCACGCTTCTATAGCCCAGGTGATGATGCTGGGGGTGACTAGAAAGTACTCAATTATTTGTAGAGCCATTGAAGTCCTTTGTGGAGTTTGGTACGGGCTGGCACCATGCTTTCTACTCTCAAGTGCAAGCTATCCAGGTCCCATTTGGAAGAAGTTGACAACCCATTATAGTGTCAGCCAACTGTGACCACACGCCACGCTATTAAAAAGTTACAAAGAAATATATAAAGCATATTTCCAGGGACAGTATCTGACAAGCGAACATGGCTACCTTACACACAGTACAAATATCAGCTTGATGTATCTCTGCAGTGTTCAAACATCTACGTGCCGTGAATTTCTTGTTGTAAGTAACTTACCGGCAGTAACGTTTTATCTTTGAATCTGCTATTATTCCTCCCCTCATTTTTCGTGGTTTTCCCCCGTCTCATTATTAATGATTTAACGATGTTAGCAAAGTTAAACGTAGTTGTTTTTAAAGTGGGAAATATGTGCCACCCTCATTTCTGTTTTTTGTCAATCAAATGCAGTTTCGTAGGCTAAGGGGTATGGAAATGAGGAAGGAATTATTTCTGATAGCTAGCCTGTACCAATCGGGGCTACAAATCCATGAAGGAATGGAATTTATCTTCAAGGATCATTTTTTTTCCTTGTGTTTTGTTTTTCTCCTTGGGAGTGATATATATTGCTTGCTTCCATTGTTTACTTTAAAGAAATCCACATTTCAGATTGGCTGTATATAGAGGTTGTGGCCTTCCGGAATCTCCGGGGTGTAATCACTAAATTTCCCAGTGGCTCCTGCTTGGCTAAGCAGTTTTAATACACAAATCAATTTTGCATTACCTCCTTCTGGCTGTGAGTGCTTATAGTGGGGGGTGCTATGAAAAATTGATGGGCCTCGAGATGCAGATTGCAACCTGAGTGAATCTTTAATCTGCGGCCGGACCGTGGAAAAGACAATGTCAGAGAAGGTGGCGGCTACTGTTTTCTCTGCTGCTTAACTTATGAAAATTTAATTCTGCTTTTCTTCCCCCCATCCACCCTTGCACACACCCC
>JAODKM010000016.1:9837475-9848912 GCA_026780845.1 Petrocephalus sullivani | reverse complement strand
TGCTGGCTAGAAAGGAAGTGTTATTGGCTTTTTGTGTTGGTTACACAGTGCTGGCCCCATTCTTAAGAGAGCTGTTCCCATTTTTGCATCAAAAGTGACAATTGTTTACATCCTATTGTCACTTACATCCTGTATCCTGTCAAGGATGTCCCGTGCCTGGTACTTGGATATAGGCTCACAGGGACCATAGACTGGATAAATGGCTATAGGGGGTGAATGGCCGATACCAGCTGACATGTGACTTCTTGTCCTGTCTTGTGATGTGCCTCCACCATGCAGCGATCTATGCAGCACATAGTATGGCACCTCTAGACCAGTGTTTCCCAATCCGGTACCCTGGGACACACAGACAGTCCACGTTTTTGCTCCCTCCCAGTTGAGAACAAAAATGTGGACTGTCTGGCAGGGATCATGGAGGGAGCAAAAACACTGAGCAATTGTAGGTCCCCGAAGACCTGACTGAGAACCACTGCTGGAGTGGTACCCAGAAATATTACGGATTGCAGAATCAGTGGAAATTCCGAGTTTGTAAAGCTTCAAAAGTTTAGGCATCATATGTAATAAAAAAAGAAGACAAAACATGATGAAATTTCAATCAGTTGTGTTAGCACCAAAGTGGGCTACATTCGCAGTGAATCCCTTCAATGATATTTAGTCAGTCGATACCTGGTGTTCAAACGCCAGGCGTCTGATTTTTCTGTTTATCTACTTGGTCGTCAAGGGAATAATTGGAACATAAGGTCATCAGTCACTCAACTTGGAACAGGCTTCTGCCCACACAAATATGGATTGAAAAATGGCCAAGTCAGAGAATCTGTGTGGATTTATATACTACATATAAATAATGTTTGGCATGCACCTTGCTACATTTATTTTGCAAGTTAAACAAACGTCGAATATAATTTTCCTGGCTATTATCACACAAGCACGAAGACCTTTGCGAAACTCCCAGTCCTACAGTGTAGGATTTGTCTCTTTTGTTGCCGTACTTGAAGTGAAATAGCTAGTGAATCTAATAATGTTCTTTGTTTGTTGTCAGAAAATTTCTAGCTTAACATTCCCGTGTGCGGATTTGCCAAAAAGGACACGTAATTCCCGAATTTCTAACGTCAAATATGTTGACCTCTACTGATCCCTGATGCCCTTAGTGTGTCTTTGGGGAGTTTAAACCCAGCTGTTTTAGTGGCGTGTGAAGGTCTTTCATGCACTCGGTGTGCGGCATCGTATGGAGAGCGGAGCTTCTACACTGCCCAAGGATCGGCGTGCCAGCATTGTCTTTGTGGTGTACTTGTTACTTCTTTCTCTTTGCTGATTTGTTCATGTTTTTCGTTTCCCGCTGTTTTATTATTCCTGAACATCCAAACAGAAAGGAAAAGAGGACAAATCAGAATGTACTCTGGGTATACACGTTACGGTCATGTGGTGTTTTGCTTATGAAAGTATTTACAAAGAAAATAATGCATCAGAAATTAGGGGGTTGGTTTAGTCCTGGCTTAAAGGATCACATCAGAATATCTTTCTTACAGAAGGATAAAGAGTTTGTTTCAAGCCGCTCACACCAGAATATTCACTGTCCACAACATATAGACTCACATTGTAATGCACACAGCTGCTGTTTCATACCATGCCGTAATCCTTCCGAGTAATAACCTTGCCAGTTTACACTATTGCAATGAGCGCATATAACCACTTATACTTGTTACACTGTATATCCTTTTATTTGCAACTGTTGTATACAGTATACAGTATATTTATGTTTTTATAAATCTTTTATTTTGTGTATCTTATGTCTTTTTCTATAGCCTTTAAAGGATTATTTTGATATTGGCAGCTACACTAAGAAAAAGTCCTTGTACACCTGGTATTTGGCGCATAATAAAAAATTTTATTCTGATATGACATCATTACTAATAACAATATAATTACTGCTGCTAGCAGTATTATAATTACAAGTAGTAGTTGTGTTATTATGCATATTTATAGCTTATGATATATTAATAGTAATAAGTGATTGTGCCATTTGTTCTCATTAGTTACCATTACAATTAATTAGTGTGTGTCTGGCCATTAATCCATAATGGGTAATAAGAGTCAACTTGGGTGTTTTCAAAAGCTCTCATGATGTTATGATGGCAAGGCCTGCTGTTGTGTTGTGATGGCAAGGCCTGCTCTTGTGTTGTGATGGCAAGGCCTGCTGTTGTGTTGTGATGGCGAGGCCTGCTCTTGTGTTGTGATGGCGAGGCCTGCTCTTGTGTTGTGATGGCAAGGCCTGCTCTTGTGTTGTGATGGCAAGGCCTGCTGTCATACCCTGCTCCGGACCGTTGGTAAACCATTTAACTAGATGAAGGTGCTACAGGTGGATCCACGACAAATAGTGAGGAGCCACTTTGAACCCTTCACAGCTAAAATGGCAGCTGGAGTAGCTGCAAAAATAGAATTGAGCATACAAGTAAAATGCTGACATAATGTGAGGCAGGAACACATTCGTCTCGCTCTGCCTTTAGTATGCACAATCCTTAATGCCCAAACTGCGGATCACTGCTTGCATCAGGGTGTTCTCTGGGCTGACTCCAGTCCCTGACTACAGTGCTGTCGTGAGATCGATGTGGGAGCTCTCCAAGGTGCTGAACAGCCCCGTCACGGCATCCGACGAGGAAGACTCAGGGGAATGCATGATTCACCACGGTAACCGCAAGCGGAAAGTTAAAACTCTGCTTTTGTGAGTTAGTGAGTGCACGAGTGAGTGCACGAGTGAGTGCACGAGTGAGTGCAGGAGTGAGCGAGCAAGTGCATGCGTGAATGAGTTAGTGAGTGTGTGAGTGACAATACGTTGAGGAGTTCGCACCGTCTGTTTTTACACATTTCGTGTCAACAGATTTATTACTGATCTCAGTTCTAGACCTCCAACATATGCATTTCGGCAGACAATGTATGATGTTTCTCACTTGTTCTAAAATGGTGCAGCTACTTTTAAAAGTGTCATTTGATATTCACAGAACAAATGGGTTTGATATCATATAGGCTGCTTTGATTATGATTATTTTTGTGATAAATGGTTTATGTTTCATGATTTCATATGCATTGAATTACTTTATTTCCTTACCTGAAATTAACTCTCCCCGAACCTAAGAATAATACAACCAAAGATATCAATGAGCCCAGCATACAACATACTGATGGTTTGCTTTTCACATGTTTTATATGCATTGTGACTTCACGCATCCAATGCATCCAACTTGGCGATCGTTCAATATCTCACATGGAAAGAAAATTGCTTTTGAGACGTCAAACTGCCTTCTCTTTTGCCTGTAGTGAAATTATTGCTCCTGTAAGTCCTGTACTACTGCTAACAGGCACTTGTGTTGGCTGAATCAACCTTTATAGAGCACTATAGAACAGTTAGATGCAATTGGGTTGACAGCAACCCTGGAACCATGGCTAAGATTATGCTGTTCCTCATACTCAGCTACAGCTGTTACTCTGATACTGTCATGCATGAAACTTGGATGTATTGTCCATGTTGCTTTGCAGCACAGAGACGGTTGCATCAGAGTCCATAAAGAAATAACCCTGGTCTAATTTTTGACTTTCTGAGCTCAGTTTGACTGTGTCCTTATCCAGTGCTTTGGAGAAACGTTGACCTGTAGCGGCGTATAGTGCGACGTCAGTGGAACATGACGTGCCAATGACTGCATTCACCACGTCAAAACAACAGCAGTGCAAGTCGCACAATATGTAGCTCTAAGCGATGCGATAGGCTTGGGGAAAAATACATGTACCACAAACCAGTTTATTCTTATTACTTTTACTGTGAGACATTTTTTGGGAGTGAAACTAATAATATTCTTGCTTTATTCAATTATGCAATTACTGCATTATATATATTTACCTTTTATTATGTATGAAGGTTTAATAGCTGTTTTTTTATTTGTTTTTTTCTTTACTAATTTATTTGACTAATTTATTACCTTGGCAAATAAATATGGGAAATTAAAATTCTATATTTTTGGACGTAAAGAAAATATAACCAAAAGTCAGGTTCTTGTTCAATAAAAAGGAGTTTTATGGTATACTCTTATAAATTAACTCTTGTTGTTTTAAAAACATCAAAGCTCATGAGCAAATTCATGGCTTAATATTTTATTTCCAACATCTGTCATGCTTTCCAATGCCTGATATGCTTCCTGATCACCACGCTAAAGCAGAAACTGTGCATAGAGTGTCCCGGATTGTCTGAAAAGCTTTATTTTCCCTGTAATTATACTTATTATCTCTTTCATCCTGAGCCTTACAAGGAGAGTGTTTCGACATACTTCACTTTATTGCATCTCGGTAGCATTCTAATCACCTAGAGGCCATTCACGCGCCATTGACAGTGAGGCACTGGAAATGATAAGGTTTGAGAACAGCCATCATTGACATTTCGACCCATCTTTGAAAGCAGCGAAAAGACTGCATTGTTTCGCCGGACAGTTCAATGCCTCAGCCGGTCGCTTAGTGACTGGTTCGTTGCCATCTTGGGGTTATAGTGTCTGACTCTGACACTGGGAGCTTGTGGCTTCAGTAGCCAAATAATTCATGCTGGGGTGCTGGAAAAAAATATCACTGCCTATGTCCTTGGCCCAGTAAGACGGGCTGCAGCCTTAAGCTCTTACCATCGTCATTACCATATTCTTACCATATACTCACCCGCCTTTCAAAGTATGCATTTCATCATGATGATGTTTTTATTAAGAATACTTTTAACTAAAAATATTTATTTATGTCAATAAACCAAGACAGTACCCCAATTCATTAATCAAAAGTCTTTAACTACCCACAGTCCTGTATAATAAAATACTGAGCTGCTGTTTTACAGGCCAAGAAATGTTTGTTGGTCCGATGTGCATCCAAATGCATTTTGAATATGTATATTCTTTTGCCCCAAATGTGAGTGATTGTAATTGTCGCTCTTCAAAAGCCAAGTAGCTTGTGATTTCCGCTTTCTCCATGTATCTAGATGAGACCTGTTTGATTAAAGCCGCTCTTCTCCTGTAATTATGTTTTGTAGGAGCATGAAAAAAAGAATTAACTAAAATAAGGTGAGTCTTGGTTTAAAATGGTTTCATTAGGTATGAAAGCCATGATGAATTGAGACAGGTCGTAAAGGGTCCTTTTTAAAAAGAAATGTATGAAGAAGATTATCTTGCCAATGATTATAACCCTGGACAGTTATTTTTGACAATGACAAAAAAAAAACTTTAGCCAGTTAGAAAAAAAAATGTACTCCACGGTTTTGTTTGCATTGCTGTCAGTTCATAGAGATCTCCAGCTCAGCATTAATTGTTATCATTAGTGCTCACGTTAAATTAGCACAATGGTTTCCTAATCAGCAGGTTAGAATGGTATTCTAATCAGAGAAGAATTTCTTACATGCAGTAATTAAACATTATCGCAAAGGTGCTGAAGGTACAAAGCTGTGTCTGATGCCATCTTAATTATGGTTTATTCATTCAAAGTGTCCAGTAATATCTAAAGGCTGAACCGTGCAATATTTTATAAACTTGCATCTTTTTTATTCAATATATTTGTATAAAATGTACCCAAGTTACTATATAATGCTGTTTTGTGTTCTTCCGCAGTAGTTAAGAGGGGGACCATAAAATGTCTAATTAGCAGCATACATTTCATGAATGGGATCATGCTGACTTGATAGAGGCCATAGTTATCCATCCAGCCACCTTCCAATCGCTTATCCCGGTGAGGGTAACGGTGGTCTGGGGTCCACTCCAGGCAGCACATGGCTGGTGTGCACCTTGGATGGGATGCCAGTCCGTCACAGGGCACATGCACATACATAAACACTCACACCGCAGGTGCCTATTAGCCTAACTACATTTTTTGGACTGTGAGAGTAAATGTGCAGCATGGGGAGAAACTCCAAAGACACAGAGGAGAGGAGGGATTCTGACCACCTGTCCTGTAGGTATAATTCACCAGTGTAAACTCCCGAGCCACAACCCACCCATTATTATTATTATTATCAGCCATTAATATTTGAATTAAATATTGGCATATACTTATCTCTGCTAAAACGACTAAAAACAACATGCATCAGTGACAAAACATATGCTTTCTGCCACACATTTGCCTGCCTAATAACCTGAAAATCAGTATGAAGCATATAATTGAGTTACACGCTTATAATACATACAAGGCCATTAAAGCATTTCGATGCCCTGTGCAGAGGGATCTGGTACTGTTTTGACAGGTGGTCAATGGTTGAGCAAAGCCTAAAACGGTCCAAAAAAAAACCTGAAAAATATACATGTTTAGAAAATATGAACCCAAATGGACATTTCAAGGATTGAACAATGTCAGCTCTTTTTTATACCCTACGCAAGAATACGTACAATTATAACGCAGCAAATTCAGGGGAAAAAACTTAGCTAGATTAAACAACTTAGGTCGGCTGCGTCGATTTGGGGGTGTTTTTGATTGATTAATATAGAATTGTTTAAGTTGATCTGTGGTGTAAGGGGGCAGGATTCAGATGTAGTGATTTACGACTCGGTGCAGCACGTTCCTGCCGAACCACGTCACTGGGGGCCCTTATCGAGCGTAAAGTTTGGGGCGCCGCGAACCCACTCAGCCGATTATCTGCAGAGCGCCTCTCCGGCGCGCACAATTCCTGTAGCCGGCCGATAAGACAGTCGTCCGTGTTCCTCCGCGGACCTCATCCCGTTTTTTCTTTTTTTCAATCTCAAGTCTTGTTAATTTATCCGAGCTTCGCCTTTTTTCTAAAACTCCTCAGCGCAGACGAATAAATGCAAGGTCGCAAAGGATTTACAAGCATTCGCACTGAGGAGAATTGCTATTTATGGAAACGTTACATAAATAAGTAAGCGAGCAAAAAAAAAAAAACACTTACATTACGAGCCAGTTCCTTCTTTCTCTGGGATTAACTGTGCATGAATTAAAAGTTTGGCTTCTCGAACGCATCGGTTAAAAGCAAATGCAGGAATATCGCCTGTTAATCAAACGCGTGCACCAAATTAACTTAACGGGATGTTAAGCCTCCTTATCTAGAAATGTTAGTTATACATGTCTTGTCACATTACGAACTAAAACGTACATATTGAGCAAAGGTAAAATGTACGCTACGCATCTCAGACCAATTTCTCCGAGCAGAAGGAACTTCGCAGTTGAGGAAATTAATTTGTAGACTTCATTCGGATAAAGGAAGAACACGGGTAAATCGCAGCCGTCTTATATATATATATATATATATATATATATATATAGATAGATAGATAGATAGATAGATATAGATATCTCTGCGCATAGACCATACATCGTTTCCAAACTTCAGGTTCTCGTTCAGTGTCCTGTCGGTACTTGTCCTTGGTGCTTAAATGTTTGTTTTAACCTTTCCGCTCACTCCCAAGGGAAATGCGTTATTATACGTGGTTTTTGGGTGCGAATAGGCGTGGGCGGCTGGTGTATCAACATTTTTACACGACAACGTGGTGAAAAGAAGTGCAAAATAACCTCCATAATTTTTTTTTTTTTTGCTTTTCTTTAGAGGAAGGCAGTTTGCTCTTAATTTGACCTTTCATTGACACGGTAAATCTGAACACTGGGAATAATGTTGTGGCTGTAAAGGAGAATATCTTACCTGGACGGCCTCAGTATATGTCAACGTAGATCATATTTCCAAAAAAAAAAAAAATACAAATAAACAAGTTTTAATGTTAACTATTCTAAATGCAGGAAAAACCTGCGGTTAGGGCGACTTGTAAGCTGCTGAGATTTCTGCGTCCTCCGGTGGGTTGTTAACGCAATGAAACTATCCGGGCGAACATTTCTTATCCATGGTCTCAGGGCATACTTGGCCAACTAAAATGGCCCGACACTATACTTCTTACGCCTGCAAATGTCAGACTTTTAACATATCATGGCGTGTTAACATCATTACAAATGTTGCACCTGGAAATGTGTTAAGAAGACGAGAAAAAAATAGTAATAAAACGACATCCAAACGGGATGCAAATACAACGTAAGGCAAACAACAAAAAAGATCATAAAAAACTACCATCTCCACCTGGCATCCTATCGTCGGCGGAGCAAGCAGCGAGCAAAATATAAAGCTTAAAACATTCTCGTGTTTCTAAAAAAAAATCACACGGGGTTGGCACCGAGGCATCCTCCTCTCGTTAAACATAGTGAATTTCACAGCCGCTCTTTTTAAATAAAGATGTGAAGGGGTACAGGAGGAGGGGAAAAAACACAGATAATGTCCTTTTTATTTTTTGTTTTAAAAGCACAAAAAAAGAGGGGCAAATGGAATGACTTCGCTACTCCTTTTTTTACCCCCCTACCCCCCTCACACACCTCTATTTTCCATATATAAGGGCTTTGTTTGATATTCCCATTCGCTTGCTGCGGGGATGCGCCAGCTCACCGTGATTGACCGGAACAGTCGGCCAATGGCGTGGCGAGATTCCGGGAGGGTGGCAGCCGGAGGGGCGCCGCGCAGCCAATGGCGTGCGGCCGCTCGGTACGTGACGGCGCAGCGTCCCGGAGCGTATACTTCCGCGTGCATGTGCGCTCCCCGCGTATAGATTGAGTCGGTGCTGGACGCGCGAGTGCGGAGAGGTATAGCGCCGCTGTGATACGGCCCTATATATCCAAAGGCAGGACTACCTTCTCTTTAAAGACAACCTGCACCTCGGCTTGGCTCGCACTCAGTGATGTCGCGTATTTTTGTCGCGCACCAGTAAGCGAGAAAGAGAGAGCGAGAGAGGGGCAGAAGCCGGCTCTTTTTTTTTTAATTATTTGATTCCTTTTATTCCTTAATTTCCTTTCCCCCGTTTATTTGCGCGACTCGTTTAGCTAGAAGGGAGGGTTGCATTGAATGTCTTGCTTTTAATAGACATCTCATTTCGGCGGTCTTGTTTATTTATTTTGTTTTCGCAAGTTTGAGCTAAGGAAAGGCGGAATTCGTCTGTGTAACATTGCCTAGTGCTTTCTCGCTTCGCCTTTTTAAGAGACAATATTTGGCTAACAGTAAGGACGTCACTATCTTTCATTTATAGAAACGGTAAGACACGTTTTTTTATATTTAATAAATGTGTTGTAATGATACTTTAGTCTTAAGTAGGTGACTTGGTTCAACTACATTAATATTTGTATTTCTTGACACGGCATGGATTTGTAATGAATAATAATGCATGTGCTTACATGTTCTCTTTGGATTTTGTGCGATTCGCGAAAATAGCACTTGTTTGAAAATAGTAGTCATTGTCATCGGCGCTCATGCCAGCCCTGGTACCGCGGCTGCACCTTGGGAGACGCAGATGCGACTCACGGATGCTGTGAATCTGTATGTAACCTATGCAAGGATGCAAGTGTGTGAGCGCGCATGAGCCCCGCTCGGCTACACAGGAACGCAGGAAAACAAGCCTTCTGTCCCAGTTTTTGCAGAATGGAACTTGGCTCAGCAATGTTAAATCAGACAAATGCCCAGGTGGAGGGAAGCGCGTTAATTGTGGTTAAAAATTTAAGTGGACCGGTACCAGTATATACTGACGGGGCAATAGACATCGCCGCTAATTGCATTCTCCTCCCGCACCCTGCCAACTTCTTAATTTTCCCCATCAACGGGAAATTCTTATTTGGGTGTAAAATATATTCAAATACTAGTGATGTAAAAGGTGGTGTAAAATACTGGGTTCAGAACCATGGATAGCACGTTTCGGATGATGGGGTAGGGTGTCAGAATTTTTTTTAACGCGAATTCATTCTGAAAATGATCAAAAACCATTTACGACAAGGACGATACTAAATGTGCAACTGCTTCTGTGCACCTTCACTACTCCAAATAGCGTGTAAATAGGAATTATAGTATCCAGTCTCGTTTCCCCCGAATGCAGATTTCACTATGTATTTGTGGTTTTAAGCGTTGCCCAAGAAGTGATGCACGTCTGCTCACGAACAGGTAGACCCATGTTGACTGCCACTACTGCAAGATAGGTAGTAAATCATAGACGCGGCACTCCTTTAACAAAAAATGGCATGCAATCTTTCTGTAGAGTAGAATCGCGATATTTCCAAAATTTGGAAATTGTAAAATGCATGGGTTATTTAGTGCCGTGACCTATGTTGAACTGTTTATTCGGTAGTACTTTATATGCATTTCCTCGACCTAGGAACCGGCTAGTATTCGCTGTCAGCTTTCAGCATCGTTTCACATTCAGATGGAATTAATATAATATAATATACTTAGTATAATATACTATACTGGGGTTACGTCAGTCACCATTAGGGGGGCTCTACAGTGCAACAAGTCCTCAGTCCCCCCCCACTGGCGTCCCGCATAATCATTAGAAGACCCACACATCTGTTTTATATCGCACATCAGCACCTTTAAATGGCAAATGATTGGCGCGCAGCTGAAGCCCATCGGCACGCGGCGCGAGCCCGCGCCGCGGGAGCGCGCTTCCCGCTGGCGAGGCGATAAGGCGCGCTCCCGGCCGCGAGCCGTCCGGTTTATCGGCCGCCGCCGCTGGATTTGGCGCCATCGCAGAGCCGCCCGCCCTCCCTCTCCGACCCGGGCTTCCGCAGGCGCCGCGCTCACCTGGTTTATGGAGCCGCGCTTATTTAAGGACCGCCGTGAGTTGTGTTGATCCACGAAGGTACTGACCCGGAATGTTTGGGCCCCCTCGCCAGTGCGGGCCGTCGGCCACCGGCGTGCTAACTCGGCTAGCCAGCTAGCGGGCATGCCGCGCGCGCGCCGCTCACGAGCTGCCGCGTGCAAGCACGGCGCCCAGCAAACCGCACGGTGTAAGGCGCCTCGCAAAAATGCAATATGGTTTTTAGATTTTAATTAGAGGGGGGCTTCACTAGTTTCTTAGTATTGTACCTAAAAAGAGATGCTGAAAATTTTACCTTGAAGTGTCTACAAATAACGCCAGGCCACGAGACTTCCATCCATCCATCCATCCATCCATCCACCCGTCCATCACCCAGCGCCTTTCCCGGCCGGCCTCCGCGTTTTACAGGCCCATTTGGGCTCCGCCATGTCCGTAAGCCGTGACTTGCGGGGCGGGTTCGCGGCCATCCCGCTCGTTTCCGGCCCATTTTGGCGCCGCGCGAATAGAATTCCCCAAAGGACCACGTCGCAGGGAGGCCGCTCGCTACTTGGGGCCCCATTACCGTCCCTAAGCGGCGCGAACCGGTTAATGGGGGGGCTCATGCCGCCCCAATGCGCTCCCTGGGTCGGCTTTTGGGGCGGTAAGTTAGATGGGCGCCGACATGAGTGAATCTGTGGGGCAGGGCCTCCCCAGCGCCGTGCGAGGGCCTCCCCGTGTGGCGGGAGCTCGGCGGGACCCCCATGGCCGCCGCGGGCCTGCACGGGGACACCAAATGCCCCCCCCCCCCCATTTGTTTTATAGTT
>JAODKM010000016.1:9821946-9834101 GCA_026780845.1 Petrocephalus sullivani | reverse complement strand
CTTTTATTCAGCAATCCAGCATAGCGTTCCAGCGACACTCGGGTACAATGCACCCCGTGCCCAGAAATCAGCAGGTTGATATATCTGTGTTTGTAGTCAGTTGTAACAAGTTGTCAGTTGGTAGTAGTTGACTTTCCTAAAGATGGACTTGTCCTTGGAATGCAAGTGTTTGGTCCTAAATGCTGTGCTAATTTGGCTCTTGATTTTAGAACTGAATATCCTGCTTGTAACACGCACACATAAACTTATGTTTGGGAATATTGTAGCGTGTTAATAAATGTAGGCTCATCATGGGCTGAATTTTTTTATTTTTTTTATTTTTTTTTATTGCAGGGAAGTCCATTACTCATCTTGTAACATGCTGTTCAGTGCTTATGACATGGATATTTCTGCTTAATTACCTGCTGCTCTTATTGGGAATAAAATCTGTCCTCTTGGAATGTAGCACTAGTTATATTTTACAATTAACATTAAGGGTGAACGAAAACAAACTTGTTCACCAGATTTTTTTCTTGCCCTATGTAATCTCTAGTGCTGTTGAACTTTTCTCACATTTGAATGTGTGCGATTTTAGTGTAGATGTGAACTTGTCCACAAGCACCACATTTAAACCACAGTCGCACTAGTTTCCAAAAATGGTCTGTCATTGTTTTTGTATTCAATTTTGTGGTAACCAGTGAGCCATAATACACTCATGAAGGTCAGTGGCTTTGTTTTACTCTGCTTTTTCTGAATGTGATGTTTTTGACCTAGAAATATAAAATATTGGGCTCACTAATACCAGTCACTCATTGGCATTGCAGCCTCTCGATACAGTAATTTTACATTTTTATGAAGCAATTGCATGAGGTCAGCTGTAATCTTGGTGCGAAGCTGCTGTATGTGTGAGCGGGAGTACTGAAAGCAAATATCATGACATCTCCCCCACTACTGCCAAGAACAGATCAGTGCTTATTTCTCTACCAGCTGGTGAAGCAGTAGGGGAGGCATGGCTAGCACCTTCAGTGCCCAGCAGACACCAACAGGGGGTGCTGCCACGCACTTAGAATGCCAGTTTAGACATTCCATTTTGAGCCCAAACCAAATGCCAGTGTCATGTTGTATCTTCTGCTTATGTGGTTGGTTGTAACGTGACGTATCGACTGACTTAATTGCATAACACAACTTCTTTACAAATCGCTTTTAAGGGATCCTTGATCCAGCTGTAAATGGGGAGCTTACTGGTAATTGATTAAATTTTAATCATTGACACTTATCTGGCTTTGGTTGCCAGTTCAGTTGTACTCTCTCTAGGTCCTGTTTATTGATGGAGCAACATGTCTTAATCAGTGATGGGTAGAATTGTGCCATTACTTGTTTAATCTCCCCCCGCCCCCTTGCATCCCAACGAGGTTCTCTTTGGGTTAAAAAGGTGCAGATAACCTTGATTAGTAGCTAAAAGGGCTTTATTGCGCTTTTGTGGATTTGTTATATACCCAGAAACGCCAATTTTATTCATGAAATGGAATTAAATTTCCAGTTTAATTATGGATTTGTGAAAGCCAGCGTGCGGCAGAGGCCTGGTTTAGCCAGAGTGGGTGTGTGTGTGTGTGCGTGTGTGTGTGTGCATGGTTTTGAACTCCAGTGAGTAGCAACACTGAAATGGAAGCATCAGTCTTGGGTGGAAGCCTGCTACAGACAGCAAAGTCCTTCCCCTGGGTGGAGGATTGGCTGATCCTGCCAAGTGCATTTTAAATAAGAGCCTCCAAGCTATGGAGTAAGCCAGCACCATGCCTCGTGTGCCTGCTTTTGTTCAGCTATGTGCTTTAATGAATGGGCGCACTGAGAACATCCCGTGACTGCAATAGTATTGCCCGTTGTGCTAAAATGTGCTAGCTCCCATTCTGAGGCTGTCGTAGGGTGGTAAGTTGACCAAGTGTGATATGACTTTAGGCAAAAGGTTCATAATGTGGTCTAACTGAAACTGTCCAGTTTCAGACAAAATTAGGTTTCTTGGGGAAAATCCTGTGTATGGTATTAATTTTTTTATTTATTATTTTTTTAATATTAGGTGTTCAATGTCCTTTTGTTAATGTCCCCAACTGCTGTACCACATTTTATTATATGGTCGTTTTGTCTAAACTTTTTGAAATCTGGAAATCTGCTTCCCACGAATGGAGCTTTGTACAAACCAATTTAATCATAATTTCCGTCTCAAAGGAATTTTACCCCCTCATGATTAGGGTTGAGTACCGAAACTGGTTCCTATATGATGTATGTAACGGACCATACTGCAATGCAATTTTTGGTGCAACTTCAACGCCTCAGCTACTGCTGTGAAATTTTTCCCCCTCTGGTACTTTGCATCGCTGCACATCACGTGTCATTGCTAATTAACATTTTGTCAGCAGACGCCTACCATTAGCTAGTAGCTACTATAAACGCTGCTAAAATGCCTAAATCTAAACTGTTTTAAAGTGTGGTTGTTTCGCTTAAAAGGATTTCGACCCCAGGATGTTATGTAAATAAGTGTTTTGTGTATTTATATATTTAACCCGTGTGTACATACCTTGTCTGTAGCAGCTTGAACGTCATGTTTACAGCTCTCCTGGGGTCATATAATTATGATTCAGTGTGGAGGCTGTTACTGGGGTATGTCACATACTTTTCATCAACAAGAATTTGCTACCAAATTTATGGCAAAATAGCTTAAAATATTTCTGGTAATTTTGCCAAAGTAGCAGTGCCTGGAGTCAAAAAATGGTAAAGTTTGGTTTTTAAATCGGGAATTTACATTTAACCAAAACATGCCCCCCCCCCCCCCTCATTTTTTTCATCTGTCAGAATTACATGGAATGTCACAGACTAAAAACGATAACTTTGCTTATTGACCTTTTGCTCTCATTACCCCCATTGCCTATTTGGCCCTAAACTGCAAGATGTGAATGGGGAATTATGTAGCAGTAGTTTTCCAATAAATACCCAGTTTCTTCTTTGGATTAAGAATAATAGTGGGTTTCGACCATTGGACCCTTAGAGGCACAAACATTTCAGCATATTCTGAGATGTGGGTGCTTTGCTATACATGTTAATAAACAGGAAGGCATATTTTGCCTGAAGGGCATTATGCAACATACAATATTTGTATGTTACTTACATAATTATTTTAAATGGATATAAAATTTGTTTATAATTTTCAAAATGTACTCTTGGGCGAAGATTCATTTAATTAGTGTCAGTATTTCTTGAAGGTCCCATGTACGCAAGGGTTAAGGTGTTGGTGTTAAAACCTAACCCAACTACAATAATTTGTGAATTGTTTTGTATATGTTTAAGGTTAAGTTTAATAGGTTTGTTCCATTTTAATTTTTCAATTATAGCCTTGTCAATAAAGCAATTCTTTTGTGTTGTCAGCTATCTGTGTCCGTGGACTTCTTGCTTTAATTACCAGTTCGGTCACCGCTTTGGCACCGGCAGAGATTTGTTTTAGCACCTGTATCGGAAAACATCCAAACAATGCCCCACTCTACTCATGATCTACAATTTCGGTGCAGTTGGAGCCTTGCTTCATGTAAAATGACATCTTGTTTTCCCTTAAAATTTGAATTATGCACTTTTTTCTAAAACTTATGTAAATTTTGCTCTCAAAACATTGAAGGGGGTGTTTGCCACCTTAATCCCTATGAGTAGTGTTAATTTTAGATTCAGTTGTCATGACAAACTGGGCATTTCTCCAGTTTTTGCTTCTTCACTGGGGAAAGTTCAGTGCCTATTTAAGAGCCGTTGGGTTAGATTTTAGGTTAGCGTTGAAATACAAAGTTTAGTCTTGTAACTTCCCATAGCTATAGCTGCAGAATTTAGCTGCCAGTTGCTGGAAGTGACTAAAGTGCCCCCAAAGTAAAACCTGCCTTTGGCACTCATTGTGTTGCTTCTCTGGCATATACTTAGTTTGGGGTGGTGCGGTTTGTTTGGCCCATCTGGTATACCACAGTCTGAGCCTGGATTTTTGCACTCTCCATGTACATGGTTGGCTTTCAAGCCTGAAGTTAATGCCTATGTCAAGGCTACATTGTTGGGAAACATCGGACAGCTCTAAATTTTGTATTGCTCAATCTAGGTGAATGATCATGACAGTGCACACTAGATATCTATATATCGATATATGTCTAGATGTTGAACTACCCTTGTATGTAAACTCCTACATAGGGTGCCCCAAATAAGGCTCCTTTAATTTTCCAAATATTGGAATCTTGGGCACTTGATGTATTTATGCTGCTGTGACTACTGAATTCTCACTGAAGTCTAATTTGCCCATTTAATAACCTACTGCTACGTCACACCATGCATATTGTCCCACTACCCAGCCCATCTAACAGACATGCTGCTGCATTGGATTGCTCTTTGCTTGGTCTCTGCTAAGCACATCTATACGTGGCATTTATGTGTTGATTGTCTTGCACGATGCTCCCAAGTGAATTCCTCATGTTAATGTATTTGGCAATAAATGATTGATTCTAGATCTTAATGCAGTCGCCTTCTACAAATGGTGCATAAGCTTCCCAACTTACTGCAGTTGAACTGAAGGTAATTGTTCCCTCACCACAGGGTTATCTGTTTGAATTGACCTCATTTGTTTTTCTTGGATTTTCGTGGATTTTTGTCTGAAGGTGTTGTCGCTGTTTAGGTGTTTGTCAAGCCTTGTGTGTTTTTGGGTCACTGTAACTTTTGATATGTAGTCTTAATGGATGGGTATATATTAACTAATTTTTTGCTATCCCCGTGGGTTTTAATGTACTGTGTGCTGCAAGTGGGTGTTTTCTGTAATTTTAAAGTCCCCTTTGCTCTTAAGTGTTACAATAATGAAGGTTTTGTAATCTTCGTTTCTCATTGAGATTTTGCTATGTATAAAGTAGCTTTGGTTCCCTGGTGTAGATGTTCCTCTTGTGGCATTCCCTAGCAGGCATAAAAACCTCTGCATTTGAAATTATGTAACTGCTGTTTTTTTTTTAAGTTTCTATAATCCCAAAGATATTCTTGATTTTTATATATAACAATGTAAATGTCAAGTCTGAACAAAATATAATCACTTGAACAAACCCTCAAAAGGATGGGGAACAATGAACCAGACTGTTCAGGCTGGTCAGCATCTTGCAGGCTTTTGTGCTGTATGACTAGCTGCTATTATGTTGGCCATTATCGCTGGAAAACAGGCACACACTACTGGGAATCAGAATATTGCTGCAGACATAACTGTAACCATAAGCTCATAATAGCAAGCTGTCATGCATACGTGTGTAAAACCAGCAGATTTGGCTTCAGTCCTAAACCTTTATAGCATTTTTGATTTGAATCTTCCTCTGTGATAAGCCCAATGGAACAGCCTGTGTGGCTGTAAAGTCAATGGGGGGTTTCATTTTGGATGAATTAGGGGGCTATTTTTAGGGGTAACGGTGATGTGGGAGTAATGGAACATTTGCACAGGAATAGAAAGTAGGGATGCACCAACTGATTGGCCCGTGATCGGAATTGGCAGTTTTTTTTCCCCCAGCCTGACGTATTTCTGATTTTCAAACCAATCTTACGCAAGTCGCGCGCACACACTTAGATGCAGTAAAATGTCCGTAAATTGGAAATTCTTCAATGTGAGCGACACGGACGCAAAATGCGCTATCTGTGATAAGTGTAACAGTCATAGTTGAGGATGGAGGCTTCAGAAATATGATAAAATACAGAATACTGAGTATGCATTACTTTTTGGACAAGCGGATCCTGTAGTGGTATTCAGTTTTGCAACAGATTCCACTTTATAAAGGGAAACTTGCTATTAATGCTTAAGTAGTGGCATTTTAGTTATATGTTGCCAAGACAGAAGTGCATTGTTATATTTTTTTATTTACTGCATAATAAAAAATAATAGCAATATATTTTCAAATATGTATATTAGGGTTGTAGTTATTGGTTCTATTTTTGAATGTGTAAAGTTTAATGAGTTTACATTTGGTTTTTGGGGGAAAATCGGTATCGGCAGGTTACTGTTTTTTTTGTAAGCACAATCAGGATCGGCCAAGAAAATGTGCAGTTGTTGCATCCCTAATGGAAAGAGGTTGGATGTATGGAACAGTGACTTAGGGCTTTTGGAAACCCAGACCTTACAAGCTCATATGTATTGCTGTAAGTGAAATATTTTTTTAACCTGCTTTTCAGTAGAATGAAATGGTATCTACTGAACAGTAGTCAAAGGTCACTAAACTTCTGTTTTGCATCTGGATATTTTTTGAATAGTTTCTTAAGCCAAAACTGATGCTTCCCACACTGCAAATGAAAGGTGACATGAATTAATGGATAGGCTCTTGAGTTTGAATAGGCAAATTTCAACCCAAGATGAGAGAATGTGGTTGTCTGCAGGTAGCATTTTACGTCCTGGTTTGTGCAGGCTGTGACTCCTTAATCTTTGGGATGGTAAATGCTTTTTGGCAAACTATTTATAAAAAAAGGATCTGTCTGAAATCTCCTTCCTTGGAATGGATGGTTAGCTCCTGCGCTGCATGTTGAGAATGTCTCTCAAAAGTGTTAATGGTATTCCACACAACAGCATTATTTACATATGGAATATTGTTGCCTTGGAAAGGTTTCTCCTGATTTTGAAAGGAAACCATGTGCTTGCTGAATCAAGTCTGCAGACTTCCTGACAATTGGTGGTTGGGGAGGAGGTGAGCAGGTAGGCTTCCCTAATCCTGGTGGTTATCACTTGTCCTGGATTCCTTTGCAGAGTGATGGCACATTCCTATTTTTCATCCTGGTTGGAACACTATGGATTGCTGCCATCTTCAGCGGTGGTGAAGCAGGTGGTGGTTCACGTGATTTTTGAATATTCTAGCTAAAAAAAAAAAAGTTAATGGTCATATTTAGGTCTCTAAAAACAGATTTATAGCAAATTTCACAATTCCATGGTATACAGTATTGCCATAATACCACCAAAGTCTAACAACTTAAATCTGTTTCTTAAATTTACCCATTTCACAAGAATGCTTGTATTCATTGCAATACACTTGCCTTCTGCTGTCTGTCTAGTGGAATATCATTGCTATATGTCTGCACTGACTAAGACTCACTGACTGCATCTGCAGACATGTATGTCTTCATGGCAAGAGTCTACTTGCACAATGGAGTGCAGATGGTAATGGAGCACAGAAAAGTGAACTAGGTTTAACATGCCAGTGTGAACGTTGCAAGACGATATTATATGTAGTTTACCCAGAAAACTACAAAAAAATGTAAGTAATCGATGACTGGTCACAATCAACATTAAATGTCAATCTATTGCTGCTGCCCTAGTTAGCCCCCTTTAACACCCATTTATTCTGTCATGCCAAAATATAATGGCCATCTTGTCAATTGTAACCTTTTTCTGGCAGTCTCCGGCAAATTAGTTAAGTGGGTGTTGGCAAACGTGGTGTGAACGCAACTCTCTAGTATTCAATAAAGGCTGCATATACCATTGTAGAATTACACATTTACAAATGAGATGGATGGTATTGTGCTTTGCTGTTAAGGGTATTACAGTGATTTCATTTTGCATAACTTTATTTTTTTTTTTTGCGTTTAAGCAATCAAAATTTGGGATAACTTGCATCCTAATTTTTGTGCACAATGCATACACTGGGGGAAGTTTTGTCCAAATTTAGTGATTTCATAACCCCTGCTTCAGGGGGTCCATATACAACTTGGAACTTATAGGCTGGGGTCTGTAGTACTCCATAGGCTGTAGTACTCCAAAGGCTGCATATAGCAGTGTGATCCCTTCCACAATCCCATTGTCTTTTTCCTACGCTGTATATTGAGAAATGTGATTTTATTGATTTTGTAAGTAGGATCTGGGAGTAGTTTTTCCTAGGACTTGGGTTAACATTTAAGACTGTGAAACACCTATTAAATAGCTGAAAAAAAAAATTTAGATGCCCGTTTTAGATGATCCATTTCAGAAAAACAGGCATGTGTTAAACTCCATTCCTGTTTAAGTGGTTCATTTGAAACAATTTCCTTCTGTCTTGCATGTATTGCAACACTTTCCAGTTTAAAAATAGATTTTTGTGTTTGTGTGTGTTGGGGGGGGGGGGGGGGGGTCTTCTCTGCCAGACCATGTAATGATTGGTAGATGGATTCTAGCTGAATTCATTTATGTTCTTTGACATGTACGTGACTTGGGTGTGAATTGCATTTCACTGCAGCATTGTCATGTTGGCAGGGTCTGAATATCTAGTCCACTCTGTCATGACACTACAATATATGCTTACGTTTAAATTCTCAAGGTTTTAGTCTTCAACATGTGCCTTGTGTGTGGTTTTAGTAAAATGCCACTGGCGGTGCTAAAGGCCTATTGGGATTTCACTCTGCTACCTGGCCTATCTTTAACACATGAATGGTAGGAAAAATGTGAGTGTCACACTCCCAAGCCCACAGTCTAGCTACCTCAGTACAGCATTCAACAGAAAATCGAGGTTTGGGGTGGGGGATTGCGCACAGTAAGTTTTAATACTGAACACATCAACAGAAGTGTATACTGTTCAGAAGTGTGCTGAGAGATATTAAAAATTGAATAAATTGTAGATCATACTTGATGCTTTTTGGTTCCTCATAGACAAATGGAAAGGTCTGTCCCACCTGTCAGTAGCTGCAAGGTTTGAATGTGCTGTGTGCCTAGAACAGAATTTCTATAAAGGCATTAGGTTGTTTGCACAGCTTGAAGTTTTTTGATGGCAATCAGTGTAGTCATATTCAGACAAACTTTTGTAATATTGCACTATAATGAAACTAGCTTAAATTTGTCATTCAATGTTTTAACCTGCTCTACAGCCAATTTCCTTCTGTGGTGTCAGAAGTTATACTAGAGGTGTGTGTGTGTGTGGTGACTGGTAAATATGCATGGATGATCAGTGTATGCAGGTCTTGAAGTGAAATGATCAACTGACTGTTTTGTTCTTGTTAATCTAACGTACAGTACTCTCTTGTGTCCACATTGCAGACGGCAACTCCACACTAACATGGCAGTCAGACTGTGCGATGTGGCTTCTCTGCTTAGAAGTGGTTCGTGGGCGGCTGAGCCTTGGACTGGGGTCTGTGGGATTTTTATTATTCATAGGCTAACGCTAATGATCCACTGCTCAGACCATACCAAGTACACCAGTCCTTGCTAAAACTGGAGTTCCAAGTCAAATATTTAATAACTAATTTTGCTGATGCTTCCAGTAGTGGATAATTTATATGGGAGCCAATAACAGAACTTTCTATATCTGTGTATTGGTATGGTCTGAAACTGCTTTGCTTTAGGTTTTTGATGTGCTTTTTCTCTGTGCCCTCCCCTTTCAGTGTAGTTAAACGTTACTTCAAACTGATTCAGATATGTACGCTCACATGAGGTGTATAGGGTTTGTTAAACTGATAATGTCAAAGGATGCCTCTTCATGCAGTCATCTAGTTAACTTTTAGAGCACAATTGTCCATGTAACATTTTTGATTTTATAACCTTATTGGCCAGCCTAAACTAAAGGGAAAAACTCTGTTGGTGACACCTTGGGTGTATCGGTTTTTCTCAAATACAGTCATTACCGCAAAAGGTGTTTTAATGAACTTTTTAAAACAAGTTAGGAATTCAGTTTTTTGATGCCTGTTTTTTTTGTCCAAGTAGATTTCTGCTGTTTTTACCTGTTTTTGTAAAGGGCTGGGTAGAGCATGCAGGGTTGGAAAAGAGCCGGAGTGCAAGTGACTTACGGCTGATGAGTGCCCTTCCTTTGCATGAGTATAACGCCACATGCGGCGTGACGCTTGCATGACTGCGTCTCTTGCTGTCTAATGGGGGCTTCCCGTTGGTCTTTCTCAGCATGGCCAAGGTGTTGCTGCTCACCACCTTAAGCCTCTTGCTCTCTTCAGTTTAGTCGTTGCTGTAAAATCAGATTATTCTGGGAACAAGCAGGCATTGTGCCATAATAAGGCAGCCTTGTGAAGAGTGATTCTGGTCTTGCTCTATGTGAAATCTCATTCTGTACATGTCTCTCATTGGCATCTAGCAGACCTGACATGAAAATCTGTAGGGGAAATATGGAGATTCGGACTACAGTGGTCAGTGATGGTGTTTTCAATGATATGGGTTTGCATTTTGGCAGTCCTGAAGAATACTTGGTTTGGTAATTTTTAAAGTAATTTTATGGGGATTTGGGAGGCCACACACAGAGTAGGTTTTTGGTTTGGATAACTGACTATAACGTGAATGTCACATTTGCACAGCTGACACCTGATTTGAATGTAGGTCAAGAAGTTTCATTAACACATTTTGGTTCCTGTTAGTGGAAACTTGTCTAATCTGACAAACTGCCTAATCTAAAACTGACATTGGTAGGCAACTAGGCAATGTTGCTTTTGAAACTTGACTCTTAACCGCCTTAGGTGCCCTAACTTGACTGAAATGGAGCACACTGCTGTTGAAGAGCATCCTTTTTTTCCCCCTCTCTTCTTTGGTTATTGGATGGCGGACTGGAAGTCCTGACTTGGCTTTATTTTTTTTTCTTTTAGCAGGTTATTGCTGCCATGGAAACACAGCTGTCCAATGGACCGACTTGTAACAACACGACCAATGGTCCCACCACAATCTCAAACAACTGCTCCTCTTCTGTAGAGTCGGGAAGCATAGAGGACAGTAAAACTAACTTGATAGTCAACTATCTGCCTCAGAACATGACCCAGGAAGAGCTGAAGAGTTTGTTTGGAAGCATTGGTGAAATTGAATCCTGTAAATTGGTACGAGACAAAATTACAGGTAACGTATCAATCTCTTGCAGTGGATTCCTTTGTGGTTGGCTTGGCTCTTGTCACAATAGTGTTAGTCTCTCACAAATTGCCTTCATAAAATGGCTTACAGGTTTTTGTCCCCTCAGTTTTGATGTTTGGTGTCATTGTAGGTTGCGGGAAGTAGAAACAATTAAAATATGGGTCTCTTGCTTTAAGATGAGCAGTTGGAGGCGAAAGGAGGCACCACCAGAGCAAAACTCTAATTATATGCCCTTTAAGTTGGAGCAGTTATAAAACCTACCCAGCAGCAAGCCAAGCTGCTCACCCAATTAAAGGCTTGCGTAATTGTTAAACATCTTTGGCTGATTTGTGTGTTTTTAAGCTTTGTGTTCTAATCCCTTGGTGTGCCACAGGCTCAGTTTGTGACATTATGGCTACCTGCAGAGCGCTCTCAGAGCCTGCTCGTGAAGTTCCAGTATTTTATTTTTATTTTTTTTCTTCTTCCTCTGACTTGGAGCTAGGGAGGCTGCTTTTTATACCAGTAGCCGTCGGTGTTTGTTGGGGGTAGTAGTGGGTCCTGATGTTTTGTCGTTAGTCTGTGCTGAAATGACTTTGGTAAGACACTGGGTCTCAGTCGTGAAACATTCAAAAATTTAATGAACACATCTGCCCGTAAAAGGCGCCTTTTTTTCTTTAATGCCCCGTTCACAAACATGAGTAAAACCTCTCTTAATACCCTGCATAGGTCCATAATTACCAGTCATTTCTGAATTGTCAGCTCAGCTTTGCGTACGTTGTCCATTCATTACATGACGTCCCAAATCTTGCCATATAAGGATGTGCTGCCACATGTGCAGAGGACCCTCCAAAATGCCAAAAGTGAAAGGGGAGGGGCTTCAAAGAAGCGGTGATCAAGGCACTTTTAACAACAGAGCCCCGGAAGGGACTGGGGGGGTGCGGTGCAATTGGTGGTTGGAAAAACAAAGATGGACTTGGAAAGGTTTTGCAGGGTCTTGCAAAAGTCCATCTTTATCCCTGACTATTGATAGTTTACTGCAAAAGGCATTTCTATAGCTTGCTTTTTATTTACACACAATACGCTCTTCCTGAGCATGTGTAAGATCTGTGTTTTTTATGAACACAGTCCTTAATAAAACATTGACATACTGGATTTTTCCTCTACAAATGCTTTTTGAACATTCGTTCTGCTCATGGTTCATGAATGAGACCCATTGTGTGACAAATCTATAGCTAGCTCTAAAAAGGCATGTGGGTTTTTTTTTTTTTGGGGGGGGGGGGGGGGGGGGGGGGGGCATTGTTGGCCTGGGTGTGTTGGAATTTTTAAAAACTTTTGGGGGGGTTTTTTAAGAAAAAGGAAGGTTTGCCCCCCCCCC
>JAODKM010000016.1:9795947-9821846 GCA_026780845.1 Petrocephalus sullivani | reverse complement strand
CCAGATTGATTAATCCGCTGACACGGGGTTTTGGAGAAACGGAATAAATGAGGAATGGGGGGGGGGGGGGGTGCCCGGGCAGAGGCTCCCAGCGGGGGCGCGCGGGCTGGTCAGGCATTCTGGTCATCAGTATGTATTGAATTTTAAAAACCTTTAGTGGCTGATTTTAAGGAATAGGAAGGATTGCTCCTCACACATGACCTTGGCTTTGCCTCATTCCAGAGCTGGATTCTTAAATACATGAATATCTAATTTAGACTTGGCTATAATGCAGCATTTGGTATTGTGATCATTACTGGTAGCTGATGATGTCCCACTAACAACTCTTTTGTTGGCTATGGCAAATGCTTGCTCACACTCAATATTGTTGTGTAGGCTTTGCCGTACTGCTCTTCATTGACTTGGATGAAAGACGGAAATCCATCCCCCCCCCCCCAATAATTGCTATAAACAATCTTAATGTGGCCTTTTTAAATGTTGGTATGTAACTGACTGCCACTGGGTCTAACTGAATGTCCCGACTTCATATGTTTATGCCGTTTGGCTCTTTCATTATGCCGGCTGCTGATGTTCTCTTGCGCACTGTCAGTCCAGGGCCCTGCAATCAGTGTGTGTACATGGTTTTCACATTTGGCATCTGCTGTGATAGTTCGAGGTTTTCGGGGGGAAGCTGCCCACCAGGTTTAAGGGCGATTTCCAGTCGTTGTCCAGTATGGCCCATAAGCAGCACACCTTAAGCCAATGTGTTCTGCTGTCACCGCTGCTCGAGCAGCTGTTTGCAGTGCAGTTCCCAAATATGGGAAAGGGGGTCCGGAAGACTAATCACTGCCACTGCGGTTGTTTCTAAAAATGTCCCACTGCACAGAGCTTCAGTAGCACCACCTGCCTCAAGGCTTGAGCAGTGGCATCGGTTTTCAAAGGCCGTTTTAATCTCTCCTAGTGATGACACTCATGCTCCCTGGAATACGAGGTGGAGTACAGTTTGAGTGAATTTCCATACTGCTATGTTACTGTGTCCTCCTGTATATTCAGGAAAAGGAAGCTCTTTGGGGGGGAAGTTAGGGGTTAAGCTGTGATTATCAGCAGGGCTCTTGATATTCGGGGAAGGTAATGCAGAAGAAAGGTGTTGCTTGATATTGCTGCAGGAAACCATGTTTGATGCGCCTCTGCAGTCTGTTCTGTGCCTGTAAGCATTACCTTTTGCTTAACTTAATGTTCATTGCTTCATAGGTTTGCCAATCTAGCTTCTTCATCGAAGTGCAGAATCAGGTCTTTGTGCAGCACTGGTCTTTCAGGCCGTGGGGGGAGGCTGTCAGATGGCTGACTTAGGCTTGAACTTTGAGCAAGTGATGCACATTCAAAATTGTCAGTGCAGGTGACATTGTAGGCATTAACTGGAATTACATGTTCCGTATCACGTTTCCCCAGATCAGTCTAGTGCTAGACGTGGTCTGCCTTGGTCCTTAAGCTGGTGGGTTTCTAGCATTCTAATGCCTGTAAGAAATATACAAGAGGACACCATTGAAACAAATTGCTTGGCTTCTTTTAAGCAGTGTTTACTCTTCACGAAGGACCCTGAACCATCTAGAGACTGCTCAAAAGGAGTAGGAGGAGAAAATTGAATTAATGCTGCATTTTCTCATATGCCAAAAAATGAGCTCCCTTTTTGTAGGCACCACATTGTTAATCCTTACTGCTGGTTTCCTTCATGAAATGCATAATGGGGAAGAAGGTCCTTTTCATACAACAGGGTGAAGTAATTGTGCGTGTCACGTAAATGCCTGGTGGCAACTTTAACTGGGACAATGTGTGTCGTTTGTCAGGTGGATTAAACACATGACTCTTACACCTCGGCCAGTCTGCCCAAAGATCAGTTGTATAAAAGCAATAGAAATTGCTGTTCTGATGCATGTTTCTGTGTGTGTTGCAGGGCAGAGCCTTGGGTACGGATTTGTGAACTATGTGGATCCGAAAGATGCAGAAAAAGCCATTAACACACTAAATGGGCTGAGACTTCAGACCAAAACTATCAAGGTAAGTAACTGAAGTTATCATTTTGCAAGATTTCCCTCAAAACTTCTCTACCCATTGGTCAGTAAGGGCCAGAAGGCTTTCATCTCAAACTTTAGGGAGGGCAGGAGCATACTAGCCATATTTTTTTACTTTGCATTTGGATGCAAGCTCTTTCAAATGCCATGAGCCTTTAAGGTGACATTCTTACCTGGAGGTCTGTCAGGGCAGGATAAACCTCTACATCATGACTCTACCTCTTGGCAGGTTTTATCTCTTGCTGGAATAATACTTTTAGCATGTGATTACATTTGTCTGGGAAAACTCCCAATAGACTTAAGATTTTTTTAAAGTTTTTTGGTCGAAAAGGGCAATTAGCTTTTTTGTTGGGTGTATATTTGGTCTCAATCTGTGCTGTCTGAAAACGTGATGGCATGTACTCACATGCTGTCAGTTAAATTTGCTAGTTGTGCAGTTTATAATGTAAACGGTATATGGCAAGCAGTGTGTGTGTTCTCAGCGCATTTCAAAAGTAACTGCAAGTGTTTGCTTTTTGGTAGAAATCCACTGAAATCACAAGCCCAGTTTCATTGTTTGGCTTGAAGATGGGGCTGGAGAGGAAGCGTGCTGTACCCTAATGGCTGGTCCCTGAGCAAATTCTGAAGTAGTACTTTGTATGGATGTGCACACAATTTTTGATACATCACGATTTTCTCACTGCCGGTCTAGGCTGTTTGTGCTCTGCCAGCATGGGTATTGCTCTGCTGCGTTTATTGGAATAGACTCCATGTATTCGCACCAAATCAAGTGTGAAGGTGAGCTCAGTCTCACCTTGGTTGCCTGTCCTCCAGGAATGAGAGGTGAGCTGGAGGAGTGTTTATTGATCTTTGAGTGCCAGAAGGGGATCCTATTTGGAGGTTTAATTAAAAGCAAATTCTGTTGATGCTGGGAAGTCTTGTCTTGGGGAAGCGCTTAGCAGTCCTGACACATAATTAAATGCAGAGGCACCATGGCCTCGTGATGTGGGGGCCGCAGCACCCTCATGTGACAAGGAGCAGGCTGCTTATTGGCCGGCTCTTTAAGACCCATTATCCCAAAGGATTTTTCCTGCATTCCTATTTACGGTTTTGCACAGCTCATTGCAGCAAGCTATGGAGAGACTCCAAACCATTTTTGCATGCTTGCGATGCCATTGCGTGATCAAAGTGGTAATAAAGCTTCCATAAACTGATTCGCAACGGTTTTGGTACGTTATGGAGCCCTGTGGTGGTATTTAGTAAAGGCATGTATATTAGGTGGTTGCATGCATAGCCTGGGAACCCTTTTTGACTTGGTTGCACGTGTCTGATAAGCTTGTCTTGTAATGCTTGGGACTGATTTTAAACCTACCCAAACACCTAAGGCAGAGTTGAGTTTAATCTTGGTGAATTGCTGTTCATCTGGTGTGTATCTTGTGCCATGGTCCTTGGTTTGACTGGTGGTTTGAGCAATGCATAGATTTATATAGCTAATAGTGTCAAATTGATTTAAGCTTCCATATCTGCATAAAGAGCACGGTATCCAGTTTTGAATGCTGTCAGGTTTGACTATGAAATTTTGAGAATTTTGATACCCCTTCCCCCCCTCCCCACCCCTGATGACATTTAGAAGGTAATGGTACCACCTCAGCCCTGTTGGCAATAGCTGGATCTTGGTACACCTAGATCTGAGCTTATGCCGTTGAAGATGGGCTGTTGGTTCAACGTGCTCAATACCCTAAAAGCACAGGGCTGGTTTCAGGCAACTGTACTTAAATTTGGCTCACTGTCTTTGTGTAAAGCGCAAACATTGTTTATTCATTCCCCCCCCACCCCCCAGCAAAATCCTTCCTGGTTGGTTAGCAATCAAATTTATTTTAAGCAGATGTGGAAAAAATCTGACTGTTTCGCACTAGGTGGCCTTTCCTGCCTTTGACTCAAGTACATATGGTTTGCCATGTTGCACGACTGCCCATGTGTCATTTGTACTGTACTGCAGTATGTATATCAGCTGAATGTCCAGTTGTATCATTGGAAGGCCGTTCCTCCTGATGCCGTTTAGCGCAGTTTTTGCTGGTGTGCATATTTTTAGTGTCCACGCACAATTTAAAGGACCTTGGATTTGTTCTTTAATTTGCAATTAAAGCTAAATTTAAGCGAAATGCGCATGCATGTTGTACATTGGTAGCCTCTCTGAACGGCAGTTAGTTTCCACAGGATGTCTGTACTCTCGGGCAAGCAGATGTTTGTGTAGTTTCTTGGACCTTTTGGCCATTTTGGAGTACCAAGTTTTGCCCCTTATGAGAATTCCTGTGTGCCTGTGACCATTCATTGAAAGGACACAGTGGCAGAAGGTCTTGGGCATTTTATACATTATTACAAGTTGACCTTGTGTTTTTTCTTTCTGAGGAAAGAGCCACCGTACTATACATAGTCAGAGGCTGCATTTGTCAATGCCATGTTTTGTTTCTCTCTAAATTTGCTCTTGCTCCAGGTTTCCTATGCTCGTCCAAGCTCTGCATCCATCAGAGATGCAAATCTGTACGTCAGCGGGCTGCCAAAAACCATGACTCAGAAAGAGCTGGAGCAGCTCTTCTCCCAGTATGGCCGTATCATTACCTCCCGCATCCTGGTGGACCAGGTGACCGGTGAGTAAGGGCTGCTGAGGCTGCCATCTCCCATTCTGTGCTCTGAACACCACCGCTATGTTTGCAGCTACCGGAGATGGTGAGGAGGCCCAGAAAAATGATTTCACACTGGAACTGCTCATAAATATGCATTGGAGAGTGGGCAGAAGGGGGTGGAATCATTCCACGCCCCTGAAGGTGTGAGCCAGGGCTAAAATGTTTATAGCTATTATGGTTTGTTTGAGCTTTTGTGCTGAAGTGCAATGGTTGCGCTCCTTAAAAATATTCATAATGAACTACATCTCCTGCTGGGTGTTCTTGGGCACGAGTTGTTATTGGCAAGGCTGCAGCTGGTGAGGCCTCCCAGGTAATTCTGGATGTTAAAACTGCTCCCACTCTTCCCAGACACTGGGTCTTGTCACGTTGGACTCGCTGTGTGCATGCTTGACTGTTCTGAAACTTTAGCCTGGTTTTTGTTGGTGCAAAGGCTGACTGTCCTAGGTGGCTGCTGTTAAGCAATCAGACTTGCTTGCAACCTTTTCACTGACATGTTTATCCCACCGAACAGGGACTTCAGTCTCGATGAAGACTCATTAGTGTCCTAACGAGCGTCTGCATGAAGTGACCGTTTTCACCCTTAATTTGTGGACCTTTTTCAGGTGTGTCCAGAGGAGTCGGATTCATCAGGTTTGACAGAAGAGTCGAGGCGGAAGAGGCCATCAAGGGACTAAATGGACAGAAGCCCCCAGGAGCCACGGAACCAATCACAGTCAAGTTCGCGAACAATCCTAGTCAAAAGACAAGCCAGGCACTGCTCTCCCAGCTGTATCAGTCACCCAGCCGGCGGTATCCTGGGCCCCTGGCCCAGCAGGCGCAGCGCTTCAGGTAACCAGTAGGGGGTGCTGCTCACCAGTATCTTCAGTGTAGTTTTGTTGGTATGTTTGGAAATTCTCGTGTGTAACATCTACTAGGGGCCACTGGCAACCCATTCACTAGTAGTTATGGGGTTTTAATTGGGTCAAATGTAAAGGCCTTCCTCAATCTAGGTTTTAGGTTTTAAGAATTTTACATATACATGCAATATACAATTTTTCCTTTTCTCTTTTTAGGTTGGACAATCTCCTCAACATGGCTTACGGAGTAAAGAGGTAACTTGCCTCTGGTTTGTTGATCTTAATGCAAGTGTAGCATTTTGGTGCAACTGTCCAGACAAGGCATTTTGTGGACATCATAGTTTACAAACTGGTCACTGCCAAGATGGTTGTAATATGCAAGCATTGTCTCCCCGGTGGTAGAGATTTGTAGTGTATGCTGTTGGAAGATCTGATGGTTGACTGTTAAACCCAGATCACTCAGATGCTGCTGAATGTTTATGCAGATTGCTAGGTATAAATTGCTGAATTCTATAGATTTATTCCTGAAAGGTATGGATGGATGGGGAAGCATTTGAAAAACCAGATGTGTTGGTGAACAGTAGCAGTTTGAGCCAAAACAAATTTTCTCCTCGCATACAGTAACATACCATCACAAGAGGCAGTTTCTTTCATTATAAGGAGCTCCATGGATGCCTGTAGCTACTGTAATTACTAGCTTGCTATGGTACTAGTTGCAGTTAAACTGGAGTTTTGGTTTGTGAACCAAGTTTTTGTGAAGGTATAGTAAGTGTGTGGGGGCGGACTCAAATGGGCAATTTTGACTAGAGAAGGCTTGAGGCGATTAGTCTGATGGCAATCTGTAGATGGTGTGACTGTATTTCTTTGTAATTCTGCCCACAGTCCTGGAAATTTTAACCGCGAACAGTTTAGTTTATGTAATATTGCGTTTGAGTTTTGCCAGTTACTGGTTTGCTTTGCTTTGTCAGGGGCACTGCTGGCTTGCTGACTGTTTGATTTTGGTGCAGCCAGCTTGTAGTAGTTTCATAGTTGCTTCAAAGCACCTGGAAGCACTGAGGAGTCCAGTCACTGGAGTCAGCCAGCATTAACAATTCATACGGTCTGGATGCAGGATGTCTGCTTCATAGAACCTCGTTTCAGGAAGTTGTTGCGTACCTATACACTGCATTAGTTGGCCCACAGGGGAACTGCAGCGATGATTCATGTCAAATATTTGTCATTCAAGAAAAGGTTAGAAGCACTGCAGGTGATTGGAGGCTGCGCAGGTGTAGCAAATCCTTGGAGTTAGTCAGGCTTGATTTTACTTTTAGACACTGATTTGAGAATAGGGCATCACAAATTAATCAGGGGAGTAATGTAGAGCAAAATGTTTTAATGGTTGGGATAACCTTTCTGGCAGTATGGAAGTTCAAGCTTTGTTGTTTCTAAGTGAAGTGTACCAGAAGGCGCCTTTAAGCTTTGCATGAGAATTCCTGCTGAACCGTATATTACAGCAGCCATATGAATACGTTGTGCCAGACTTACACCTTCATACTGAGCTCTTGCTTTGCATATGCAACCTTGGTAGTATAGAAAGTGCTTTTGTCAACTCATGCAAAATAGATAAATGTGAAACTTCGAAGAGAATTCAAGGCACCATGGGAAATGCTTGGAATGTGTGCACTTGTAAATATGGCAGATTTGAAGTCCGGATGCTGCCTCTTTCAAGTACATAATGTCAGTGGTTCAGCATCAATTACCATTTTCTCTCCCGAATGTCTTTCATTTTGGAGCAATTTCTGTACTTGTTCCGAGACTACAACTGGGGCTCTTGTACTCCAGCAGGTTCTCTCCCATGGCCATCGATGGTGTCACCAGCCTGGCTGGAATCAACATCCCTGGGCACGCGGGCACCGGCTGGTGCATCTTTGTCTACAACCTGGCACCAGATGCAGATGAGAGTATCCTGTGGCAGATGTTCGGGCCGTTCGGCGCCGTGACAAATGTCAAGGTCATCCGTGACTTCAACACCAACAAGTGCAAGGGCTTTGGCTTTGTCACGATGACAAACTATGACGAGGCAGCCATGGCCATCGCCAGCCTCAACGGCTACCGCCTTGGGGACAGAGTTCTGCAGGTCTCATTCAAAACCAACAAAACGCACAAAGCCTAATGTCTCCTCATATTTATAAAAAACTACAAAATAATAAAAAAAAAAACTTGACGTAAACTTTATACATTAGTCTTTGTAAATCAGTGTTACGAAAGAGAACCTAATATTTAGCATCCAACAATGTATTCCCCTCCCCCCCGCTAGTCTTTGAAACTTCTTAGAATATTATGTTAGAGAATACCACAGGTTTTTTTTATTATCATTTTTTTTAACCTGTAAGATCGCATTCTAATGCTGTCTCTAAAGGAGGACCTTTTAAGGTGTTACTGATAAGGTTTTCTTTTGTTGCATACTGCTTTGAAAGTTAGTCTTGTGAGGCTCAGTGTAGTGACTTTTTTTCTTTTTTTCCTTTTTGGTTTAGTATTTTGTGTCTTGATTTGCCTTGAGTGCATCTGCCTTTTTAAGTGACTTACAGAACCTTTTTGTGTTTTTGTATTGCAGCTCTTTTGTTGATGTTTATGTTGTGACTACTTTGTATTATTAGTTGGGTTATTGGTTGGCTGCATAATGTTGCTTATTGTACAATTACTGGAGAATACCTTTTCTTAAAGCAGTACCTTGCCAAAGAGCTAAGAACCTCTTTGATGTGGGTTTAAAAAGCATCTATTTTTATAAAAAGAGAAATTTGGAGAAACTTTTTACTGGACCTGGAACAAATATTTTGACTTGGATACTTTGAGAAATATCTTCATATGACACCTTGTGAGCTTTTGAACTTTACCCAGGAAGTTTGCAGTGGTTGAAATTTCTGGAGAGATGTAAAAGATACATTTTGAGATCTTTGTATTACCTTAAGATTCTAGAATCAGTGGCAATGTTGGTTCAATTTGTATAATCATCAGTGGGTTGTCCAATCATTCTGGTCATGTGAGACAGCTGATAGCCGGCTGTAATTTTGAAATGCAAATAAGAGGTTAATTATGCTAAATGCATGCAAATTATAAAGTGGAAAAATTTAAATGGGGTGGGGGATTGGGGATAAAAATCGGTTCTTCCTAAAGGATCCCTTCAGACAGCTCATGGTGTTTTTGTGATGTATTTGCTATATTGTTAGACTTGTCTTCATTGTAAAAGACGAGAATGGTTTTACCTGCTTTGTATTAAAACTGAAGTGCGCCACAACAGCAACTGTAAAGGAAAATAATGTAGGTTACATGAAGTTTTGGAAGGATCAGTCCTAAGCTTAAATCTGTGTAACGATGTTCTGCAGGTGGTTCTTTTATTATTATTTTTTTTGGTTTTATTTTTTTTGTTTTTTGGACTTGGTTACAAAGTGGGTTCTTTTTCTTGAAGTGCATACTGTATCATTTAAATGTTGCCTTTTTTCCCCTCTCCAGTTACATTATGAAAGTTTACATTGAGTTGAAATACTTGAGTTGTCCCATGGACTGGCATTAGTGTATCAGATTTGTTGATTGTTTGGTCTGTAGATAGTCTTGCTTCTGCTCTTAAGAAAACTATATAGACTTTTTTTTTTAATATAAATATTATATAAATATATACTTGCGTGGTCAAATGGATAAACCACATTTTTGAACAATTTGCTTACTTTTCATACAGAAAATGTGATGCATATAATCTGTCTTAAAGGTATTGCCGATTTCTGATGTGGGTGGAGGGAGACGAGTGAGTTTTGATGCGACATCTCTCTCCTATTGAACAAATGAAGGCTGGGGTGGCCTAGATGCACTGACTACTGTACTTTCTGCTTTGTATAAACTAATTGATACCATGCTTCCCCTTATAATGAGCAGTGTGCTATGCATTTATTTTTGCAACTTTTTATTTAGAATTTAATTTATTGTAGAACTTAATTCCTTATAGAGGAGCTTTGCACAGGTTTTGTGGAGAATGGCTCTTGCTTGCCCTTGGTCTTTGCTTTGACAACTAAATAGACCAACTCCCCTTTCCACCAAAAGCATAGATGGCACTGTGGGCCATAGGCCTCCATTCCTGTGTCTGCCTGAAACATGAGCTTGGTTTATTTGAAGTTGTACAGTATGACTCTGTTCACAGCTGTTGGGATAGAATATATCTTTTTGTTAAGTATTTAAAAGGATGTACATGTTCTTTTTGTGTTTGGATAATACTTTGTATTTTTTCATGTTCCGTACATCAATAAACAAGTTGAAGGGAAATGTTCTTTGGTAAATTATACTGACATTTATACACCAGTGACGACAACATTCAGCAAAATTTTAATAAATGGGGATCTTTTAAAAAAGTTTTTGCCATTTCAGTACTGAAGCTGGACAAGTTTGTTTTTTTTTTTTTTTTCTTTTTTCAGAACAAACTTGTGGGACTGACCAAGGTGAGGTGCCTGTCTATGCTTCAAATTATTCACAGAATGTGCCATGAGTAGTCATGATGCAAGTTTTGAAGCCCCGGCTTGTACTTTCAAATGAACCCAGAATACTATTTTTAGTGGATGATACAGCCAAAGTTACTCATCACTGTTACTACAATTTTTAAATGTTACAAGGTCTGTCTTCCTGGATCACATCAATTAAACTTGCTTGGCAAAGTTGACCACTTGCTTGCTTACTCTTTCCCCCATTCAGAAGGGGACTGAGATACTATTGCTATTATTGTGAAACCTTGTATATTACAGCAGATTGACAATTTTATCAGCTAGACTGTTTTCTTGACCCAACAAAGATGCTTAAGCTCCATTTTCCAAATATACCAGCCACACACACTGCCACAGTTCTGAGATTTGTATCAGTTTCAATACTCTGAGGAATTATCCTGGCATCCTTAATTTCCCAAGTCACAGAGCACATTGGATCAGTTCAATACTTTCCTTTTTTAAAAAAAAGGAACTTCAAATCTAAATTTAGATCTTAACACCTAGTCCAATTGCAAAATGTAGCTGTTGCTTCTGAATTGCTCACTCCTTGCAGTCTCTGCTACTCACAGCAAAGGTCCTTTCGGTATGCTGGTGGTAGTCTACAGTGCTCTGTTGTTCCATTAAACACACTGGCCTTGTCTTTGTGCCTTAAAGGAGAGGTTGCCATGCTGCACTCTACTGTCAGGTACGGCTGTGAGGGTGACATGCAGATGCAGTATTTGACCACTAGAGGGATGTAAGCCTGGGCAGATCCCTCCTGCCAGTGTTCTCTTACCCTGCCATAAAGTCCCTGCAAAATACTTTCATTTTAGGCATTTTGGCTTAAAACGCACTCCCTCCCCCCACTGCTGCACAGTCAGTCTTTCTCACTGATGAGCTGCTGGTAACTGTGGAGCTGAAATGAAGGAAAGCTGCTAGGAAGCAGATGTGGGCCGGCTGGCAGCTCCTGCCGTTTCGCTTTAAAGCAGCCGGTCGGCCATCGTCACAGCAGTGAGACACGGAGGAGCCTCCGCTGCAGCGTTAGCCAAAACGCAGTGAGGGCTGAAGCTCTGAACGGCAAATCATGATTAGTGTTGGACTGGACCTCAGCAAGGTGTTGCAGTAAGGTTTTTAATTGTCGTCATTCATGATTTTGGGTGCAACAAAAGACTTAAGCACGTCTTTGTACCTTGCAAATAGGGAAGCAGTCGGCCCGCCTCAAACAGCTGCCATTTTAAGCCACATCTGACCTGCAAAGAGTTAATACCCCTTGCTGACTTGTTAGAGAGGGATGTTTCCGCTGGCCTCCCACAAATCAGATCGCAGCCAGCGAGGATGCTGAGCCAATACATAAAACATGTCTGTAAATTTGGACAAGAAGTGTGGAGATCAGCAGATGCTGGTAAATACATCTGCATGCGCTTGCCTGCCAGCTTCATTAACATCCTCCAATGCCTCCATCTACAGTGGCAGTGTTTCTTGCAGAAAAAATGACACAGACGTTTGTGGGCATTTTTTTTTTTTTGAAAAGTAACCGAAAGTGGTCACCAGCAGTGAACATTTCGGTTGGCAGGACCTGGTCCCACCCACATCTAGGATTTGCAAATGTACTGCGAGACTGTAGGATTTGCTTACATGCATTTGAAAGAGATTTGTTTACCACAACCACGACTGAAAGTAGGTAAATGTATGCAGAAGGTTACAGTTTTAGAATCTGACTAAAGCAAGGGTTCTGCCCTAACTCTGCTGTATACTGAGCATTTAATCAGATTTCTAATCTCAGTGGTTGCATTCGGTGTGTTCAACAGTCTTAATCACCACAGTCATGTCATGTTCTGTATTTTGTAGGCAGAAACCACCTAGAATGTAAATTAGCCTTTTCGGGCACATGGAGAAGGAGAGAATAGGGCTGTTAAAATGTTATGTTGATGTACCTTTAGCTGTGCATGAGAGCTCTGTAATGTACGTGCTGAGCTTGAAGTTTGCCTCCCTCCACGGCCAGTTACATTTTTTCAGGCTGTGTAACACGGCTCACGGTGGAGAAGAGGTATGCTTGAATGAAGCTGCAGATCACATGTAAGTAGGGATCCAACTCCCCACCTGGAGCCTTTCACCAGGGACATACTGTGGGGCAGGCCGTTCCACCCGCTGTCGTGAGATGCACAAGGTGAGCTTATCGAAAGCCCCAACCCAACTTCACACACGCCGAACGGATTGGCACAGCACAACACCTACTCTCACCCCTTTCCACCTCCCAGCTGGTGTCAACTTGTCTCTCTCTCTCTCTCTCTCCAAGGCAAATGGAAGATCAGATGCCACTTTTTACTCAGAACTACAGAGCAAATCTCCAAGGACAGAATGTGTGCTGCATGTAATTAGGCTGGTTTGGAGGAGATGTTCAGAAGTGAAACGGGCACATTACCGGGGTCCACAGATCGCAGTGCTGACGCTATTCCTGGCCTGTAGCCTGAGTGCTGTACACCTGTAATGTGAATTTATTTCAAGTTCTCTGGGCCTAGTTCTCATTTAAGTTTTGGCTTTTAAAATTGTGTGTTTGAACAAACGGGTGAGGGACGATATATCTAATTGTGTTCCAGACAGAAAGCAGAACGTGCCAATTTGCAAATATCGACTGATTCCAACAGGTGTGGTGGACGTGCAAATTCGACTCCATCAGAGCAGGCAGGCTAGAAGTGCCCAACTGAGCCTTCAAACGTAGTAACGCAAGTCTTTGAGTGTGCCATGCTTCACCTTCTAACAGGCGGTAGAACACGAATGCTGTGGTTAGTTAAAACAACAGTGCAATTTAATGCTTAAATTATGCTATAGCAGCATACAGTGCAGTTATATGGCACAGGTTACTTGCTGGATTGCATACATTCCTGTTAGTAAGTTTATGGTAGCGCCATGTGGCTTGGAGTATTCAGGGTCCACTTTGCTGTCGCTCCATAGATATGACTGCTGCTTTCCCACGTCATATTGTGTGCATATAAATCAATTTTCCACCCGTAGATGGTAAATGAAATGTGAGTGGGACTTCACACAGTTCAATATTTCACTCAAACGTATTAAACCAAAGGGGCTTCAGTCGATGGCTGGCAAGTAGCTAGAGTGGTGCTTTTATGCCAAAATGTCACCGATACTCCACTGATAAATTTACAAGAGCCACCACTTTTCGGTGCATTTTAAACAAGCACCCTCTGAAATGTCCATCCGCCACTCCGGCCGCCCCCGGGCTCGGAGGTGAGTGGGTGGCGCTTCCCATCTTCCGGGTCGTTCGTGAGGGGGCTCTTCCTCCAGATCCCGTCCGGATCCATCCCCCAATCGCATCCCGATGCCGCAGACACGCGAGCCACGGCACACTTCCTGTCCTATCTGCGGGAGGATGGATTTAAAGCGTCGGGATTAGCCAGCGCCCGCATTAATGCGCGGCCGCATGCCTCCGTGCGCCATTCTGTGCTTTCCGTGACAGCGCATGCACCCCCTGTGAGAGAGCCTGGAGAATAATGGCACTGTGACCAGGAGGGAAAAAAAAAACACAGAAGGATATAAATCAACATTGGCTGCCTCGTGCTCCAAGATGCTTTTGTGAAAACGCGAGCAGCCTCTTGGCTGGTGAAGGGGGCGTTTTGGAGAGCACCCCGGGAATGGCTCTGGAAGGGGCGTCAGTGGGGAGATGGGGGGGGTTCCCTTCTCGTCATGCAAGCAGGCGGTGGTGGGAACAGCGGGACAACTCTGTGGGGTCCCTGGCCAGCCTAACTGACAGCACTTGGGGCTCAGCGTCTGGTACTGAGGTCTCAGTTTGAGCTCGGCTGAGCCTGGGAAGGGTCCGGTCAGTGGCGGGACCCGGCTCTTATTGCTTTGAGGTGCCATTTGGTTGGTGACCACCTCACCTGTAAAGCCAGGTGTGGAGAGCTTAACTGAAAAACACACTTTCTATTGTGAACTGAGGTTTGGAGCTGGATGGGTGCTATGCAGTCAGATGTATTGAGAAAATGCTAGTCAACACCTGCTAAAAATTAGACTGATGTGTCCGAATCGTAATCCCCCCCTCCCCCAAGATCTACATCCACATTGTAATATGACCAGTTTAGGTTTTTGATGGGTACGGCAATTTAACGGTTTAGTATTGTTTTTTGTTACCACAGTGCCTATGTGAAACAGAAGGAGGGATGTGGGAAAGCTCCCATTCACCCACCCCCCAGCACCAAGGGGAAACACAGCTAGCTGAGGTGAGGGGCCTGTAATCCTATCACCAGCAGCTAGCTACCTCATGCATGGCTGCTCCGCGGGTTCAAGGCTTTGGCCCTTTGGTATGAGATGGTCTAGTGGGAGAGTGGAGGCCCTGGACGTACTGTTCCTGCTGTGTGCAGCCAGTCTCAAGCAACAAGTTGTGTGTGTGCTAACTGATCCGGTGATTGGCTAAGTGTAAATGTGGTGGGCGTGGCTAAGAGCCAGCTATGGCTAGCGGCGATGCTTAAATGCCCGCGGTAAGCTCTCCTGAAGCACAGCTGAATTCTCGCCAGCCTCTCAGTGCTGCTGACGGATGGGCCCCTGCCTCTCCCACCTCGGCTGCCCGCCTGGCACCGGGAAAGACCCAGTCAGCCCCTCGGCCCTTTTGCTATCTGTCCATCTCGCTCTCTTCCCAGTGTCAGCTCTCTTTCCACAGGACGCAGCCGACCGTGACTGTCAGTATCCCCAAGGTGCAGAGGAGAGCCCAGTGTGTCGGACAGACCAGACATCTGTGAGACCTGGGCCGAGTCTACTTAGTGGCAGGGAAAATGTATATTTGCCTGCTGGGGAGCCTTTACTCAGTCGTGACTTGTTACAATCACTAAGCAGCTCGTGAGAAAGGTGAAATGTGCATGAAAAAAAACATTTTGCATTTTGCCGCATGACAATTTTGAAATCTTTGGTTCAGTGCAACTAATCAAAGTTAAAAACTTCTCAGCAGAGCCTGGGGGACTGTATTTACAGCCCTTATCTCTCAGCCACCTACGTCGAATTCTTCTGACATGGTGAAAGCAGCACCTTCGCCTGGATGCTTTGTCCCACCTACCTTTTCTCTCAGCATGACAACATCACTGGTGTAAATATGGATGAAATGCTAATCAGTGGAATTCCTAATGCCTGAAATAAAAAAAAAAAAGTTATGATTTATGACTGGACTGACACCGACACATTGTGGGTTCATTACTATAGTTTCCAGGGCGTGCAGGGAAATGCTGCCAGATCCTGGATAAGCAGGAAAAACTGGCAGAAATATCCGGCCCCTCTTACGGGGGCCGCCTAAATGAGTTTCGGTTCTGCTCGGCGGCGCCCCCCGGCTGAATTTCCCCACACGGCGGCGTAAATCTCGGCCCATGCTTTGGGGGAACTGGGAGGACAGCTGCGGACGGGCGGCTTAATGAAAGGGCACCCAAGCGAGGTAATTAGTACAACATCGCGGGCCCAAGGGCCGCCATTCCGGACCGAGAGGCCCAAGCGCATCAGCCAGCTATCAGGAACAAGGTCGTCGGAATCAATCAGTGCTGTGCTGGGTGCTGAGGGGGGGGTGGGGGTAGAATAGTTGCAGTACTGCTGGTGGGGCCTCCTGTCCACCGATGCTTCATAAACATACATGGAAGCACTGGATCCAGGCTTCACACAAACCTGGTTGTTATGCAGGGGCGGGGCCACAAAACTGATTGGCCCCCGGAGTACCCCTTCTCCTGTCACTCACTGATTTCAAAACCTAATTGGCTAATGACAAGGTTGGCCCCTCTGTATGAATTATTACCAGACTTATGCCCCCCACTTCGAAAAAAGAAAAAACACCTTAGGTTCGACCCTGGAAAAAACTTGCGTGTAATGTTGGGCACCGTCATGGAGCGCGACCCCGAAATGGCTCCTGTTCTCATGAAGAACCTGAGCTTTAGAATGGTCCTGTCATGCCATGGAGACATGTCAGGGATATGCAAATGGAACCTGTGCTGACTGGCTAGTGGTGGAACCCATTAACTTGCATTTAGAAAGAATATTGATTGATCCCACCAACCAAAGTGGCATGTTTGGAAAAACCAGCTTAAACTGTAGAGAGTCTGTAGCTTTGAGCTCCTGGTGCTGTTGTTCACTTCATTGCTATCAGCCTTTCTTTGGTTTTAGTATTTTTAAAAATGTAGTTTAGGCATATAGTTCTATGTTCGTGTCTAAGGGTGGCACAGTGTTTCGGGGGAAGCACAGTTACCTAGCACCTCCAGGGTGCTGAATGCTCTCCCTCTGTCTCACAGGCTGGGTCTGTGTACTCCAGTACCCACCTTCCTTTAGTCAAACTCGTGATTTCTATGCTCATAACCTCGTCTCATTGCCACTTGTTTACGTGGTCGTCATGCACCGATGCAGAAATTAAATAAGTGCGAGATGGAGGTGAGCGCACATATGTGGCGGCGGAGCGGGGATCGCGCTGGGTGAGGATGATGCTCCGGTCCTGGGTTGCTGAGGAGATGGAACCAAAGCGAAGCTGACACAGAGTTTGCAAGACTGCCCTAAGGGGACAGTGACCGAGCCCAAGTTAGACTGCCTGCTTATGTTAAAACAGATAAACTGGGCAGCGGGGACCATTTTCTGTAAACGGAGGCAAAACAAGGACATGCCGTTTAGCTGGTTATAGCCCTCAGTGGAGCAAACAGCTAGTCTCCTAAATGAATACGTGAAAGGAAAACGAGGAAACGGCAGACATGCTGTAAGTGACTTTGAAAAGCCAGAGCTGACATTCTCTCGCAAGGGTGTCGTTGGGCTGAGCGGTTAGCCTGACAGACAGCCTTACGGCAGCGCGGCAGCTGGGTGCTGCAGTCCTGGTGGAGAGCTGTCTACCGGAGAGCTAAGGAAGGCTTGCCGGGAGAGAGCGTGCTCTTTGGGGAAGGCCGTAGCTCCTGTGTGTCTGTCAGGTTCAGCCAGCCAGCGAGGAAGTTGTTACACTGTTAGGAGGGATAAGGAGGCTAACTGGATTCTGGGAGCTTGGCTTCTGCAGGTAGGAACACTCTGTCTGACACTTACATACAGCTGTTACATAAATAGTAAGATATATGGTAAGGGGGGGGGGGGATTCTATTACTTTTGAGTGACAAATTTTGCTTTCTTATTGCTATGCAATGTAACCGAACGATAAGTCATTAAGTCTGCAAATTAACAAGCGAATGGGCCCCAATAAAAGGTAATGGATGCAAATGTTTAGGAATTTTGGAGTCCTGCAGAAAATGAGTTTTTACACAACAACGCAGCACACAAACATTGCTGCGGCTGTAAAAGCGCTGCGGGTACCGCTGTCAGTAACGCGGGCGGGATGTAATTACTGTATGGATTCCACTGATGCTGAAGAAACAGCGGTTTGCAATAAATGTGATAAGTGTTCTTGGGCCGGTGTTTAGAATTCATTCTATAATTACCGCATTAAAATGCACGTAGGTGTGTGTGTGGTTGTGGAGGGAAGATAAGGCCTTAAACGCAGGTTTCAATCCTATCAGCCGGCTTGGAATGGGCTGGTAATTACAGAGATGTGCGAGCTACATCGCTTCTAAAAATAAAAGCAACTTTTCCCCATTATGTTTAATGCATGTGTGTGCTCTAGCAACAATTTTATTAAAAATATTAACTCAGAAGCGCTCTATCTAATGACCTGACAGAAGCTGCATTGGAGGTGGGGTGATGCTGCAGGGCGGGCTGATGCTCAGAAGAGCCCGGCGTCTGTTTCAGGCCAGTGATGAGCGAGTTCTATAAATCCTAGCTGCCGACAAGCCTATCCCAGGCATTTTGGCATTCTCAATTGGCTGGGAGCTGGGAGGAAGCAAAAATGTGGACCGTCTGGGGGTCTCCAAGAACCGGGTAGAGAAACACTGCCATAAACTACAGCAGACGGCTCTAGGCAGAGTGGGGCACTTCCATTAATGAGAAAAGTTACAGCTGTTTTCGCTAGGCTGTGTTGAGGGACAATGACCCCCATCCAGGGTGCTTTCCACCCGATTTATCATGTCGTCAGAGAGCTTTTGCAGGGGATTAGCAGAAATGCCATGGATTTCAGACACTGCTTACTCGTAGGGTTCGTTTTCGGGCCTGTACGAGTGACTGTTCAGCCACTTATCAGCAGTGCTGCTGTTTAATCTCCACTAAGCGCTTACGGTATGGAAAAAAAAGCCTCTATCGGTGTGTTAAATTGCATGAAGCCTATACTGGCAGTATGTGGCTTATTGGTGGAAGTGGGCAGACTTCATGTGGTGCTGATCAGGGGGGCTCCTAACATCTTTAATTTCAAAGTTACATCCTCCAGTGTCTCCCATGGGGATGATGGTAAGATAAGGCGAGCAGATCTCAGTGCAGTAGATGGAAACCCCAACATTAACCCTCTCATCAGCCATAGAAATAAAGCTCACTTTCCACCTCATGGACAATGATGGCCTAATGGTTAGGGGAGTGTGCGTGCCACTGAAAGGCTCAAATCCCCGACTAGCAAGTTACTACCCCTATGTACTGCTCCCTGAGTGCTAAATAATAGCTACCAACTGCTACATCACGATGTCACATATGGGTTAAATGAAAGACACATTTCGTTATCGTGTGCTGTGTCAGCAATGATGATCCCTTCCATCTGCTAGGCATCCCATTTCAGCTATAGTAACACATTCAGACAACGAGTCTCAATTCACCCTAGGTGTACGTAACCCCCCCCCCAAAAAAAACAAAAAAAATGACTATAAACTCTTCTTAGGCATATTATGAGGGTTTATTATTTTAAAAGAGGCTAGGTCCAGCAGGCATAGTGCATCTTCAGCAAACAGCTGACCGGTGATGCTAAATCTAGCTGCTCTGCTAGGGGGCGGGGTCTTCTCAGAGTGGGTGGAGTCTGGTCAAAGGCAGCGGCAGCCTATCAGGCTGCTCCTCATTTCACACACGCAGAAGCGCACAGCACCGACCATCGCAGCGGGGAAGCAACGTGGCAAATTGTATAGCTACGCGCAAACCACAATGTAGAATTAAGCAGCGTCTTTTATAAGGCTGATACCCGATAATTACTCACTAACTCGGTGTTCATTAGCAGGATCCCGTGGTGAACTGGAGGCTCTGCAGAGTCACTCTGAATGAGCCGCTCGCTTCCGACTTCTTTTTCCCCTCGTCCGGTGGCCCGTCCTGTCAGCGTCTCGCCTCATCTGCCGGCCTAATGAGCGCTGGGGAAAAATCCGCCACAGCCGCCCCCCTCAGCCCTGCCCCGGGGGTCAGACAGCCCCAGAAGGTTGAGGGGGGCCGTCCTAACCACAGTTACAGACCCGAGACTGACAGGCACGTCCTACCCCAAACTCCGCCAGGCCGGGGCCATCGTCCTACAAGGCCTTCCTCTTGTGACTTCTCATGGACTGGTCAAAACTGATGGTTTTTAATACTCCAGGCAAATACTTTTTCTTTAGCTTGTACCAAAGAGACTTTAATATATGTCTGTACTAAAATAACGTGATTTTTTTTAACACTCAAAATTCAACTGCGATTAACATACTCCCAAACTTTCTCTCAACATCAACATTTCCAGACCCACTCAGAGCAATAAATAACCCACCGGCGTCATGTGACAGGTGCCAAGACGAGCGGCAGATTTTGGGGGGTACGTGTGGTGGTGGTGGGTGGGTGGGATTGGGGTGTGTGACGCAGGCTAAATATTGAAATCAAAGTGAAAGGCTGTGTGTTTTTTATCTCAAGGAACATTACAGAGAGCGTGGATATAAATTCAGCGCCAAGTGAGTGCAAACCACACTATGAAACAATCTGTTTATATTAGTGAACAGATGGTAGAGGCTGGATGCGGCGGCTCAGTGCAGATTTACAGCACGGACATCAATACACCGAGACGGAACAATATCTAGGGAACGTGTCCCTGTTGTTCAGTGAAGGATACCGCTGCCTTTTTTTGGTGCAGGGAGGCTTTGATCGCTGCACTCACAAGCCGATGCCACCTACGGCGGGACAGGACCTCTCCCGCCGCGTTCACGTGCACGCGTGTCAGGAGGTCAGGCGCGCTGTTCCACTTCAAGAAAGTTCTATGCCGGCGGAGATCTGCTGCTTTTCCATGGCAGCGCGGCTAGCTACATCCTCTGAAGTCTGACTGGGACATAGAGCGAGGTTTGGGTATCGGTCACGAGCACTCAAGCCAGGTAGCTGTTCCAACAGCCTGTGCCTGAGAGGGGGCTGCTTCATCATCGTCATCGTCATCAGATCACTCTCAGGGCCAGAAGGGAGACAAGCTGAGCCAACACTGGCCACGGAGCTGCAGCCGTTTGCAGCCGTTCCTGCAAAAGGCGCATTACCCTGGATGGGAATATTGGTCACCGCATGCAAACTGCGAGCTGCGCGCAGTTTTAACGGCATGTGAAGCAGTTGCTTAGAGATTAGGCCCTCTGTACGGCACGGCATGTCAGTGCGATTCAGATTACAGCCAGATTATATTAAAACACTAAATATAAAACAGGTTTAATGCCACCTAATCCAATAGGAGGCTGGATATCCAGATGTTTCTAAAGGGCCCCCCCCCCCCCAGTAGAGCAGCAATGGGGCTGCCATCTTCAGTGAGAAATCGCTCTCTCGCTCTCCCTCTCCCCCCATCGCTCTCTCACACAAACAACGCTGACTCAGGAAACTGGGTTCGCCAGCCCTGTTCGGCTATTGGTGACACCCCCGCCTACCTACAGGGGGGGCTCTGCCCCAGGCTTCAGTCCCATCCCTCCTGCAGGGGTGGGGTTAACAACAGAAAAGCCTCAACTGCAGTCTTTTGGACTGGAGGGGGGGGGGGTGCGCCATGGAAAGCACAGCTTAACTTAAAAATAGGGGCGAGCAAGAAACCCTTTACATTTAATATGACAGGAAGTGCCAGGGCTGTTGCCCAGGGGATTTATACATTTATGTAAACTCCCACAAAAAGGACGAGGAGGGTAATAATCTCTTCTCCCCTATCCTCTATTCCTCCTAAGCAGCTGCCTTGAGCGCTTTGGTTGCTGAGTGGGAGCCCATTACCCTACCCGATCCCCGAGACCGAGGGCAGGAATGGGGCACATCGCGCTCACCGTAGCTGCTGAGTGGGAGCCCATTACCCTACCCGATCCCCGAGACCGAGGGCAGGAATGGGGCACATCGCGCTCGCCGTAGCTGCTGAGTGGGAGCCCATTACCCTACCCGATCCCCGAGACCGAGGGCAGGAATGGGGCACATCGCGTCCCTCACTGCGCGCGTACGTACCAGCCGAGCAGCAGTAAAATGTCAGCGTGGCTCAGCGAGGAAGCGTGTTTGTTTTACTGGTTTGTAAAGTTAAGTGTTGATACATTTTTATTAAATCACTTCACACTCTATAATCAACAACGAGCTAAAAAAAAATAATAATAAATTACGCTCACGCGGCAAGTGATTAACCCAGAGCATTTAACTTAACAGCATTAAACTGAAAATCAGGTACAAAACACCCATGAGTCTGGACTGATGATGCCGCAGTCAACCAATATCAAAAGGCTGGAGAGAGCCTGAACACCATCCAAGAAAAACCAAGTGAGGAGCTTAGAGCCTGAATATGAAAAGGCAGGCTGGAAAATGCACCCATAATACTGATTTGTCAACAAATTCATTTGTTCATGGTATGTCTGATCTCAGCTGAATACAAGCCAATATGTTAAAACAATTATATTTAGAGTCAACGTCAAATTTATGGACAACTGAAAGGTGTAATATCCAAGGGTGATTCGATGAAATTCGATGATCCTTCATACCTGAAAGGAAGCAATTTGGCCTAGATGCTTACTGCAGGTGAGACGTCACCTGGCTGAGTCTTCTGGAACGGCTCATCACGCTAGATTTGCCAGCAACTCGGGCGTCAAAGTGTGGCGCTCTTTGGCTCCTGCCCTGAGCGTCCCATGGAGACGCAGAGGGTTAGGGGAGGTGGGGCGGTCGGTGAGAAGGGTCTGTCCGAGGATCTCGACAGACGCCCAAATAGGGAACAACACAGCTCGCTTTGTCCAACACCAGAGCCGTCCTGAAGAACTCATGGGATTTTCAGTCCAAAATAAGGCACCTTTCAGGCGGTGGGGGGGTGGAGTCAGGAAGTAGCCCGCAGTCAGAGCTCGCTGTGCACCCCCCGCCTGCCCCCCTCCTGGCTCTGCTCGCAGGCGCTGGGACTCTGCAGCTCCATGACGTAGCGGCATTTGGCTGGCTCCCGCACTCGCCTCAGAGCTGTCTCTGTCCCACACGTCAGTGTGACCTAGAAAAACAAGATGGAGGCCAGGGAGACACACGCCCACAAGAGGGGAGGGGAGGGAGGGGGGTCAGTCTGGGTCACCCGGCGAATCTATCACAGCCAGAGTCAGAGAATCACTCCGGAGGTCTCAGGAGGTCGCCCGCTACCCACCGCGGCAAAAATAAACACCGCCGATTGCCGGAAAGGTCACAAGATGTTCTCGCCACAATGAGGTGTCGGCGTGGAAACAGGCGTGCGTGGGATGGCGGGCAGCACTCGCACGGGGGATGCCACTCATAAGGACAATTACACCTTCACATACCCAGCGCTTTTATTACCTGTACGAATGTGACGGTCAGCTCCCCGATTCACAGCAGGCCTACTCAGGCCACCTCAGTCTCCCGTCTAAGCGTGGCATAATAGCTGTACAAGCGGCCTGCATTTGCAAGGACTCTGCTAGCCAAAGTGTGTTCCTTCCTTCCCTTTTAAAAGCCTATTTCTATTCAAAGGCCCGACACAGGGTCGTACCTGATGTGCTGCGGTAGCCATTGAGGTGATTACCGCAGTCCTCATCTGTTGAGGAGAGCCATGTGTGCCTCATTTCTCCTGTTCTGCCTCTAATTGGCGACATTCTGATGCCCCAGCTTTGAGGGGGGGGAGGCGTCGCGCCTACTTCTCCGTGGGTTTCCATAGTAACCCTCCCATCAGAATTTCCTCCATGAACAATTAATTCTAGGACAGAAAAGCTACCTGCCGAGAGCTTTGGAGAACGCGGGCTGAGGTGCTGTTGTAGTGGCCTGAAGCCAAACACACCCCCACCCCTCGCCCCGCTAAAGGCCTGAGCTAGCAAGACACAGCTGTACCGTCACCGCAGCGATCCAGTACTTACTGTAACATCTACGTAAACTTCACTCTGCTCAGAACTTATATAGTTTATAGTTTTCTGGCAGAATTTTACCAGACACTAGGCAGACTGAAGTGGCATCCTAGGTTACGAGTCGTCAAATTTTTGTAAGTGTGCAATCTATCTCACGTTTGGGTCGTGGCAGCTTGAGTCTGTCTGCACGGCAATCAGAGAGATTGGCCATACCTGCCCGAACAATTCGGCTTAGGCGTAAACCTTTACAGGGTCGCCACAGAAGTAATGCACTGCTCCTAGGAAGACGATCAGAGAATGAATCCAGTTACTGGTCTGATGAGGAGAATGCACTTATAAACCACACCCACAGATGGGACGGCATCCAGGGATGATTTCGCTACAGTGACGGCGCTGGTGTGGTCTGAGCTGACGCCGAGCTGTGAAACAATGTCACGCCGCACACGGTTTATTCCTGTCTCTCACTAAGAGACCAGGAGTCTGTTTATCATTAAAAGGCAGAGCTCAGAGAGGTATTTCAAACATAATGAGGGATGACTTCAGTGGAGTCTCTGTTTAGGCCATCTGCATTTTATTTGGGGACAAGCAAACAGAATTAAAGGAATTCAATTTAGGCATTACAAAGACCAGAGACGGTAGGGTGTGTAGATTTTTAGATTCTGCTTACTTTTATTCATTTTACAGGACCCACCAAAAATGATATGATTAAATGTGTTATGTTAATTTATGGAACAAATTCCACACACAAGAAAAAAAATCTCATGAGTAAATAAAAAAAATTCTGTGAATGCGATTGCACCCCCGATCCCACCCCCCAGCTCCCCACCTCCTGGTTAGACTGAAGCACAGCAGTGGCTGACATTAGCATGAAATCAGCACGCAGCCAAATGAGAATGGGAAGAGCAGTGTGCTTCCTGATTGGCTGGTGAGGCCATGTGATCCCCATGTTTTATTCACTCGCCAGTGATGCATCAAAGCCTTTTCCTTCTGCTCCTGCGTTAACATCCTGAGCCCAAAACCAAAAATCTGCCCCTGCAGTATCTGGATTTAAAATACCGTATATATGTATTAAAGTATCTGAATGTGGTTTAAATATTTTTTACAGGTATTGAATAACACCGTACCGATAGACCCACACTATACAGGTACATAAACAGATAGTACTGATATAGACCATGCAGTTACCCATATATGCCAAACAGGTAGATAATTAAACAGTGCAGATAAACACACAGAAAATCTGAATTTCACATTATAGATACACAGATACCAACACACGAGGAATTAAACAGTACAGACACACACAGCTCTCACACACGAGAAATTAAACAGTACAGACACACACAGCTCTCACCCACGAGTAATTAAACAGTACAGACACACACAGCTCTCACCCACGAGTAATTAAACAGTACAGACACACACAGCTCTCACACACGAGAAATTAAACAGTACAGACACACACAGCTCTCACCCACGAGTAATTAAACAGTACAGACACACACAGCTCTCACCCACGAGTAATTAAACAGTACAGACACACACAGCTCTCACACACGAGGAATTAAATGGTACATATACACAAACAGCCGTCAGACACAGGGGTGCTCACCAGCGCAGAGCGGGCGGGACCCTGCCAGCATGGTGCCCCATCTTCAAACTCCATCCTGCTGTAAGGGTGGTCCGGAGGGCCTGCCCAATATCGCCACTTCCTGTAGAGTTAAAACGCACAGTAGAGATGAACGGCTTCAGCTAAGCAGTCACCGAGATGCCTACCAGGCAGGCTTCATCCAAAGAATCAATCACGGGTAGTAAACGTGGCATTAATTCTTAAGTCCAGGGTAGCGTCCTCTTAAAAATATTAACAGAGTTGGGCTAGGCACAGTCCTGAGATGTGCCAGCTCCCAGGAGAGACGGCAGAGATGGCTGCAACTACCCATAGCTGAGATCAGTTTCAACAGTTTGGCACGGATCATTTACATTATTAAAGCAAACAAGAAGACTAAGCACAACTGGAACGGTCCCAGCTAAGCCAACCGACACATTCTGATCCCAATCTGACCATTCAAACTGCTTTTAATACAAATGTCACTAGATGTCATGGAATCAACAGTACAATCACGTACCTTTTAAACTCTCACAATATCAGCAAAATAGACGTACGAGGGATACTAGAATGGAGGCAAATTTAAATTTAATTATTTAGCTTTTATCCAAACCAGCAGGGTTAGACCGAGCATGAAGCCCAATGCTCAAACCGCCCTACTGACCCTGGGGTTCCAACAAGCGACCTTCTAACCTCAGATACAGTGTTGTAACCCGCTGAGCCATAAATACTGCACAAATTTTGGAGGAGAAGAAAAACTCACAATATTCTCCCCATTTCATGTCAGGAACGCACATATTTTCTTGGGGACCCTTTGTTCACATTAAACTGTTGTTCCCATTACATTTGAAATCCCAGCCTTGATTAAAAGTCCCCTTTCGGGACGGATCTCCCGTGCCAGTGGGCCTCAGAGCTGGGCAGCACAGTTCCGGCATGGAGCTGGGGGGCCGGGAACCTGGGGGGCCGGTGCTGTGCATCCCGGTGTAGCTCAGCTGTCTGATGGCAACAGGGAGTGTTGGGATGGTGTCATTCAGAGGCCAATCACTTATAGAAGGCGGGGGGGGGGGGGGGCTGCCTGGCTTTTTCCGCCCTCTGGTTAATTTACTTTTAGCTCCCCCTCTGGCTTCCCCCCCCCCACTCACCCTTCCGCCCC
>JAODKM010000016.1:9774860-9786565 GCA_026780845.1 Petrocephalus sullivani | reverse complement strand
CCACCACACCCCCCCCCCCGCAAACGATATTACTGCGTGTGAGTTATGGTCCATAGGATCCAAAGCAGTCATTTAGTTTCCATTAGCCAGACTGAAGCAGATTAAATATTAAATAACCTCTTAGATGTGCTTGGCTTTCTGGAGAGTCCGGGTCGAGTCCAGCCTAAGTGCACATGCTCGTCCCAGCCACTGCTCCCCTAAAGTGGGGTGTCCTCAAAGGGGAGTCTACCCTCCATGTGGCCAGAGGGGGGCACTCTGGAGCTGAGCACTGTCTAATGGGGCAGCTGGACCACAGGCTTGAAATCACAATGGACTTCGTGGTCAGCTACGGGCGGGCCAGCTCAGGCCGTGATTCAGCTTGGCATTTCCTGTTTGTGTGCCATCTGTGGGGGGGTCCAAGAAGCACACAATTCCTCTGAGCACCCACGTGTATCAGCAACTGGCCAGATGCACCTCTTAAAGGTTGGGGTAGCAGCGCTTACACCACGGCCCCCGGAGGGGATGTTAGACGTTTTATTTCCGTGCCTCTTCGTGCGTTTCTGTGTTTGTGTCTGTCTTTGCCGACGACTTGGCACAAAGCGACAATCTCCCCCACGAGAGCCCCAGCAGCAGCGAGCGCACGGTAGACTACCTGTCAAACGTAAATACAGCTAACCCCGGCGAGCATAAAACGGCATGAATACAACCTCAGCATTTCATCGCTTCTTTTTCCCCTCTTCAGCTTTTCACGTTCCAGCTTTAGCGTGGTATGTAACTACCAGGCACAGGCAACGGCGACAATTCCAGCAGCATTAAGCATTAAAAGATTACTAAATGTCAATAAAATCGCCTTCATGTGATTACACATTATAGAGCCGGGCATGGCAGATGGCAGAGGAGGACTGGATCGGGCGAGATGATGCCAAAGTGGCAAAAGCCATAATTAAGGCGTCATTCGCTGGAGGCCCACAAAAAGGGCCTTGCCTTATTCTTTTAACTTTTATTTCTACTTGCATTGCGTTTTGTTGCATTTCTTTCTGTGCTACTGGACAAATAAATTTTCCTCGAGGGATCAAGTTTTATAACATCGATTCCATGTCATTATCCATTATATACAATATCCATTATATATATACAACATACATCTTACGCAGCAGCCAGCACACGCCCATTCCATATTTATGGTGGCGATGATAAACGAGGCCCCGAGATGAAACGTTTCAGTGAATGTTCAGTGTAATGCTCAGAAACACTGTACCCACACCATACTGAGTGTACGGACTGGTATCAAAGGGAAGATGGACAATGAGAGGTTTAACCAGTGACCTCTGAACAGCTCTACAGCACCAAGAGCAACACAGAGGCACTCGCAGCACAGGAGCACACGCAGGCAGGCTTTTCTCACTGAGAAGCATGGCTGCAGGTCTCATCCCTTTTCACATTCATGCAATACAGAGTATACAGAGGCGGGGCCATGAAGGCTCCGCCCCCCAACTGAAAGCTGATTGGCACCTGGAGCCCTCCCTGCCGATTCAAAACATATCATTGGCTAAGGATAAGGTCGACCCCTCATAGACTACCTACCTTAAGAGAAAATCTATAAAGAAAAAGCTATGGCTATGACTATCTTTCCAGAAACCGTTACAGAAACCTTACTTGGAGAGAATTTAAGTCACAGCAAACGCTATAAAGTAATATTTCACGAGAATGCTCGTATTCTGCACAGTGTTCCCATTTGCTCGTTCATTTAACAAACGATGGATTTGTGAAAGCTGACTTACCCTAATGACACCTCTACCCCCGTGGAGCTCTTCTGAGTCACGTGACTGAATGGACACAGTGAGTATGTATACCTGGAAGGAGGAACAAGGGCAGATGTGTCATCTCAATATGATGGACGTTAACAAGCATATAGAAATGCACATTGAAAATGTTTCTCATGATCCTTTTCCTGTAAGAGATATTCTGGTGGCTGAAGCCGACGTTACTTTGAGCGCCATTTGGGGTTAACTTTAAACATCTGCAGTGCACGGTCGACACAGAGAGCAACCTTACCCAAAACGGGCCTGTGTGTATGCAGGTTTTTGGGATAACCTTTAGGTCAGCTGTTCAAACCCTGATGTGAGGACTCTTCAGCCAATCAGCCCTCTAAATCGGAATCTAATTAGGGAGTTGCAGCGAAAACCCACACACGTAGCAGCCCTTTCTGGATAAGACTGCTCACCCCTGGATTAGATCATCTATATCAATCCCAGGGGAAAATGTGGGAAACATGTTCCAGCCTGGTTTCAGGCCCACAACCTTTTTTGTGTTAGGTGAACCTAATAACCACCACACTAAAGAAACTCTCACGGTAAAGCAGCATCCGATTCCTAGGAAGGGGAAAGCCCCACCACAGCCAGGTCCCAGACTTCCTTTCACAATATACACCATTCAGCCACAATCAAACCACCTGCATAGTATTGTGTAGGTCCCTCTCGTGGCAGCAAAACAGCTCTGACCCATCGAGGCATGGACCTCTGAGACCTCTGAAGGTGTCCAGCAGTATCTGTAAGTTGGGAGAAAGGGCCTCCATAGATTCAAGTTGTGTGGGAAGCATATCCTAGAGACGCTTGATTGCAGATTGAGATCCAGGCAATTTGGTGGCCAAGTCAACACCTCTGAGCACTTACGTAAGTCACTCTGTCTTAGGGTGTCTGCCAAATGCAGTAAATTTAAATTTAAACACCTTGAGTTCTTTCATGTTCCACATACCACTCCTGGACAACGCCTGAATCACGACCCCGGTTCACCAGTTGGCCTTCCTTGGACCACTTTTGGTAGGAACTGACCACTGCATACTGAGAACAGAAGACTTACCATTTTGGAGATGCTCTGTCTCAGTCATCTTGCCAATTTCTCAATTTGGCCCTTGTCAAAGTCACTCAGATCCTTACACTTGCCCATTTTTCTTGCTTACAACACATCAAGAACTGACTGATCACTCGCCTAATATAGAATGGCACCCTTGACAGACGCCATTGTATGGAGATAATTAATGTTATTCACTTCACCTGTCAGTGGTCTTAATTTTATGGCTGATTGGCGTACACACCTAGCAAAAAAAAAAAAAGGGTGAAAGTGGTTTTAAAAGCTGAGCTGAAGAGAGAGAGAAAAAAGTGGGACACTTATCGATGGAGCACAGTGCACAGAGAAATTCTCTGTGCTGCATGGATTGCTTCCCAACACAAATGTGGAGCCGCTTGAGAGCAGGGAAAGACATGCAGGTATAACACAGGCTGAATTATTGAACATCACCAGGGCCTATGGAGCACCTACAAGGCCGGGCCACAGGGACACTGGCCTCAGCTGGAAGCTGATTGGTCGCTGCAGTGCAACCTCCCCTGTCACTCATCAATTTAAAACATATCATATATGTCCCCGCACGAGGCACAACAGTGAAGGCAGGCTGGTGATGAGCTCATCACTGAGGGAGGGGGGGGGGGCAAGTCAGCGAGAAAAATATCAAAGAAGACATAGGAGGATGGCGGCACTTTAACATTTGAACCAAAGCATTGATTAGAAGAGTACAAAGTGAGTGGCTAAGAGACAAGAGCAGAAAGTGGCAGATGTGGCGGACATCAAAAGCCACGGGAGAGCAGAGTGAGATGAAAGGAGAGCGAGGTCAGCGATTGGCTGCCGCGGCCACGCTCGGCGTGCTGTTTACGCGCTACATTAAGCGCTGTTTCGGACGTTTATCCTTTAATGTTGGCCACATATCTGCTATCCGATGATGTGATGTCACCACATCACTGTGTCACTAAACAGGCCCCAGGAGGAACCTCTCATGCACATAAACACACACGTTCTCATACATGAATCTCAGGCGTCTCCATAAACCAGGTAAAGTCATTCACCACACACGGAAAATCTGCCGTGATTCTGGGTCCCCAAATACTTGGACAGCAGAATCTGCTTACAGGTAGTAATACCCAGGGGATTGTTCTTAGGGATCCGGCCGGATGAACACAGCCAGCACCACCGTACCGACAAAGTCCCGCAGCTACACATCCCGATCCGCGGAAGACGTGGGTTGGCCCAGCGTGTCGGGAAATAAACTCCACCGGCCCCCCCACCCTCACGGAAATGCTCAGGGAGGTGGTGTCTAAGCAGATAAGGGAAGATCTCAGAGAAGGAGGGAAGGGAATCTAAATTCAGATCAGATAAGAAATCATTCTCTGGAGCTCCGGTTAAACTAAATAATCATATGCAAAAAAAACTTATCAGAGACGCAGACGATGGCAAATGCACAGCACGTCTCGTGACGCCGAGATTGCCTGCTGACCGATTTCTCCTTCTATGCCTCAGGGTACAGCCGAATGGACATTTTTTTTTGCCCACCGTTGGACAAGCCCGCAAGTGAGTCTCACATAAGGCCTTCCCACCAAAGCCCGAGTAAGCCAGTAGAAGGAGCAACCATGACCGAGGCTGAAGAGAAGTGTGCATACGGCCTGGAGAATTTGAATTTGAGTATGGAGAATATTGCGATATTGACTGGAAATAAGCAGTGCGTAGTTTTATGGATAATTAACTCTGTGCACGGTTTTTAAATACAGTGTAGAGTCAATACTGGCTCTTAAACCCCAGCATGAAACAATCCAGCAAAGCCCAGTAGGAAAGCATCTTCAAAATATCTGAAAGTGTTATGATGTAATTTTCAGGCCATAACACCCACTCCTGCCTGTCGGGACGGAAAATGACGTTAACTGGGTGGGAATAATGCGTCTCCGTGGGGATAATCAGTTTGACGCGCTTGACATTTCGGTTGACACCATAGGACAATGACGGATATTACATAATACTATAGAATTAAAAAGCGCGAAAAAAAAAAAAATAAGAGACAAATATGACTGCGAAAATGAAAACGAAGATTTGCATTAAAATGCGCTATGTTTTTTTTTTTTCCCTTTTTCGGCTCGGTGCTACTCTGGCTCCGACCTTCTCCCGCGAGCAGCAGACATCAAAAGAGCTACGCAGAGGGTGAACCATCACCATATCTGGATTAACAGCTAATTAAAGGCGACAATTCTGGCCACCGTTGGCAACAACTAGAGAGACGATAGGGGCTCGCGGCGACTTGATTAAGTTTTATTCTCGCAATCCCAGGCTTGGGGGGGGGAGACGGGGGGCAATTACAGCTCCTCTCTGGCATGTTGTGCGACAATGTGAGCCGAGTTCACTGAGGTGACGCCGAAAGTTTGGCGCCGACCCCATCGCGGCCTAATTGGCTTATGGGTAACTCCCGCCACATCTGCCTCAACCGCGAGGCGTGTCAAGGGTGACAGCATCTCTTATAAAATACCGCAACACCTCTCCAGTTAATCATTTAACTTGGAGATTTGGGTGTGGGAACTAAATTCATTAGATTATAATTTCAAAAACGCTATTTTACCATGTGCTAATGGTAGATGGACAGAATGGAGATACCAAATTAGCACTCAAATAAATCTCAATGCATAATTAATATAGTACACTAGCTCAGTAGACCCATAGCGTAAATGATTTAGCGCCAGGCCTGTTTTTCCGAAGATCTACTCTTCCTACACAACAAAGACAGCCAGGCTAACTAATGTCTAATGATCTATCTTATGGACAGGGGCTAGGACACAGACTTGATAAGACTTGATCAACAGTGGTGTGATCTACGGTTGCCCAAAACAAAACATAAATAATAGAGCATGAATTTCATTGGCTCACCAGAAACACTGTACTCCCCCCACTCAGATTACATCACCCACAATAACTTAATATCTATCGCTGTGAATTAAATGGCTGTCTGTGCCAGGGCAGAAATTAATGAAAAAAATAGCTTCATGACTTATTAAGCGCATAAAGTTGTACATTAATATAATGAGGTGAAATGCCCATCAGCCCAGTGTTTTCATTACTTAACTGAATGTGTTTTTGCTTTGTGGCATTTTTGCAAGTCTTATTAACATAACGCTAACCTCCCACAACTGCTTTAATGCGGAGATGCACATTTTAAAGGCTAATTCTTATTTATTTATCCCAACCCCTCCATTAACCATTCTAATTAAATAGTCAATCTAAAATCTTAAGCAGGATTACAGGATAATATTTCCACATGAAGGAGAACAGGGCCATGATAAAATGTTCAGAGAGCTCTCAACGCGAGCACCAGCTCATCGTACCGTAATAAGTGTAGAATTATCACCTCAAGCGAAGGCTGCACGACGCAGTGCTCTTTAGTATGTGCTCTTTAATTGTTCAATCATGGATGAATTTGTGCATCCAGCCACTCACCATTCAGTAACATAGTCACAGTTGGAGAGAAAACCCTTCAGTTACCATATATACTTAGGTTTTCATATCGGGATCACATCAACGCCATCTGCCTATCTGTATGAAACACCTTCACTCCTCTCCCGAAGACAATATCCATGAAAAAATGTTCATTCCTTAGGAGGCAATAGCTGCTTCTAAGTTGATACCTGACCAGCACTCATAGTAGGTCAATCTGGTCAATTTCAAGTCAACGTAAATTTTCCATTTCGTACAGTTTGCCAAAATGGCATTTTAATTCCAGTATGATGACTGAGAATTCTACTCTTTTAGAGAGGATCATATTTTTGTTTTGGGTTCTTGACCAGGGTTTAGGGGTTAATTTTAACTGCCCATCAGTTTTGAACAGGATAAGAATTGATGAACGGCCAAGCTGAGTTAGGCCACCTCCCATGGATTCCAAAGGTGCAGCTCCATCACAAACCCAGGTATATACACTGCTAAGGAAATGGACAGAATCCTCCTGCATTTGCAGACACCACATCCGATACAGCGAACAAAAAAACAGAAAAATAATCACACAAAGCAGACAAGCAACTTCTCAGCTGAAAAGCCAGGTCGCTCCTGCAGAGAGCCAGTTTACGCTCCTACTGGTGGCAGCATTACAGGGGAGGAAGTTTTTGAAACATACTACCACCTTGCGAGTAATAGAGGGAAATGTTGTTAACAAAAATGGAGAGATCAGACATCACCAGATGTCCACAGCTACAGTGTGTCCAGCAAGGTGAGGCTTAACAAAGACACATCTGCTCCCAAACTTGGAAGAAGAAGTTGCACCAAATGAGGTGTGGAAGAGCTAATGAGCATGCTTTACACCGCTTTCTTTAGCCATCTAAAAATGACTCCCGGCACTGACACATATGCACTTTCTGATTGCCTACAGCGGAAGCTCCCTGTAAAAACGGAGGCGATAATTAGGCTTCCCGCATTACTCAAATGTGCCAATGTCACTGTAAATTACCAAGAAAAGAGATGAGGGTTATCGCCAAAGGTCTACGCAGAAATCCGCCGCATCTGTACTGTAAAATGTAGCTTTCTATTACTGCTTACCCCCCAATTTGGGGCGGGCGGGGGGGATTTAAGAGTGGCATGTTGAAGGAATCTCAAGCACATGAACAGCTAAGCTTACTCACCCCATAATTTGTCAAACAATCTAATAATGTAAAATGCTTTAGCTAAACCAAAAAGAAAAAAAACAGAAATAGTGGCTTGTCAGAAGTCAAACACTTCTTACTTATCATCAACTGCCCCCTTATTTTCTCCTGTGACCTGTGATTAAGGAGCTTTGGGTAAAGTTCAGTCTCAGTTACATCACCTGCAGTGTAGCGGCGGCAGGGTCTGACATCTCGCAGCTGATGAAACCAGGCCGTTAACCAGAGCTGAAGTGCGAGTCGCTTATTGGAAATCAGTAGTGTAATCATAGAGCATCAACCACGCTTTATTTAAATGGCGTCAATCAGGGGGTGGTGGCAGCGGCTGTTTGAGAGCTGGGGGATTAGCGTGACACTCGATGCGGAGGGAGCGCGTTTCGAGCAAAGCAGGTCGTTTCTGTGATGACAGAGGAGAAGAAGTAAAGTACTAACTAGAAGTACGATCCCAACAAAGCTGGAAGGTCAGGTGAGGAGGGGGTCACGCTGAGAGCCCAGACGGCAGCCAGGACTGGACCCCGTGCACTGGCACGACAGCGGAAGACTTAAAGCGGGTGGCCGGGCCCACGAGCAGATGCACAAATTAAGGCCAGGGGAGCAGAATCTCAGTAGGGTGACTCAACTGGCTGAAATCATAGCAAATCCGCATCCCGACCAGATCACTCACGTTGCTCATGGACTCAGAGTCCTCATTTACGTACGAGTCCCTGGCTAGATCCATTACGGCTCAGAGAGCCACGCAGAATGGCTGCTGAGCGACAGAGGGCCATATCCGCATCTACCGGGCAACGTCTTACATGTCCCCGAACCCGGGGGTGTAATTAGGAGCCGGTAAAGGTGAACGTGGAGGGTGCGGGGCGGACTTATGAAGCGTCGAGACTTCAGGCCCCTCGAGGGTTTTCCCTCAAGCTTGCGTGGCACAAGGCCCTGCAGCCATCTTTTATGGTTAAGTGTTCAGCCGGTGAGATGACACACCGCGTCTGGCCCCGGACCCCCCCCTCCCCCCCCACCCTAAAAGGCTTCGTAAGCACAGTCCTTCGGATGAGACGCTCCTTTAATAAGTGGTGAGTCACTCGCCCATCCCCCCCCCCCCCCCCCCCCAACACCCCCCTCCCCCCCCCCCCCCCCCAACAGAATCCCCGATCGATCTCCGCGTCTGCAAGACAAACCAGAGCGTCTGATGAGCTGCAGGGCCCGGGGCTTTGGGGGGGGCAAGTCAACCGGCTGCACGGTGGTCCCCGAAATACCCTCGCCCCCCCCCACGGCGTTAAACAGTAACCAGAGCACAAACAGACCGCAGGGACTCTAGCTCGAGGCTCCCTGGGGCCACGGGCTGACCCTCTCTCCATCTTACCTCACTCACTTTGGAGGGGGGGGGCAGTAAAGACCCAGAGAGTTTTCTAGAATATCCCAAATGCTTCAACAGCTTCCTACAGAGCTTGGCACTAAACAGATTCTATGCCACGCATTCATGAAGTCAAGCCAAAGTCAAAGTCCCTTTATTGTTATTCTTATTAATCCATGGGTCATATGCTGAGATGGATTTACAGTCCCATTGGACACAGAGCAAAAAGAAAACAGTAATTTTAATTGTAATTAGAATACTATTATGACATTTTAAACACAACATACTGAGACATGAACTTAAGAGAAAATACAATCAAAAATACTGATTAAAAATATATATAAAGTTGTGGAATTGGACATGAAGTGTATTCAGTTAAATTGGATAAATTAGACTTTATTGCATATATTAAAATATTATTGGCATTGATCATCCTTTTAAGATAAAAGTTTAATAAGACAGTAGGAATCACCCTGATTTGTGCAAAACTACAGACTAAACACTGGAGTGAAGCCTAGCGCCCATCAAGCACGCGTGTGCAGTGGCCGAGGTAGGCTCACTTCTTATTTTATGCCTTTCTGAGCTAATAGCATTACTGCAGGTCACACTTAACAAAACAAGAAACAAATTCCTGCTTTATGCAGATTATTTTGTTTACTGTCTACTAAAACCAGTGAACATACTAAGAGAGCACTATGTATATTATGAAGTCGGCATTGGTATTATAGACAGGGGTAAATGACAGACTCCTTTGTTAACCAATACCAGGTATTACATACCGGTTCCCATGCTAAAAAAACACAAAAGCTAATATCATATAGGATACTAGAACCAGTACTGCATAGTTGCTAATGCTAATGCTAACTAACTGTGACCCTGGGATACTGACCTGGGTAACATGGGACTAATGCTCATGCTACATGCATGTTAACACCCTAAATGCATGGAATAGTAAATGCTAATGGTGACACTATGTGCATGGATTACTGGATCCTGTGCAGAGCAGATGCTAATGCTAATAGCTTATGAACATGAGATATGGAGCTCCAGTGCTAAGCAGATGCTAATGCTAAACCTCTGAGTGGAAAGTACTGGCCTGCTTTGCTAAGCTGTTGCTATCTTCTCCTGTGGTCAGTGCCAGTGAACCCGTTAGGTGCCACAGGTGACCACCTGTGGTGCCATCTTCTGAGGGGCAGCTGATCTAACAAACCAATGACGCTTTGTCTTGGACAGTGCAGATGCATAGCAGCTCCCTAACACCAGAAAATGGTAGCCAGTGTCTTTCGGCTATTTAGTGGTGGTAGCAGCAATCCAGCACCCCTACCAGCCAGCGCTAGGCTTGGACAGAATCTCATTTTTATACTGTCATACTTTCTAGATATTATACTGTGGCATATGGTGTTTTGGCAGTATTTTAAAAAGCAACAGGATTCCAGCATTTCTCAGCAAAATTTGTCAAGTTGGGGGGCGAAAGAAAACAACCCGGTATACGGTGTATCACTGTAATGAGACTGTCCCTCATCCACGTCCCTGATATCAATATGTCTAAGGTGGGTTATCTCCTGAAGTGCTTGCCCAAGCTGACAGGTAACTTACATGGCACAGGTGCATACAAGGGTCCCAGCAATCACAGGCAGCAAAAAGCATTACAAACATTTCTTCTGAGGTCTGAAAGGCTTGAGGGCAATGAGAAGGGCAGAGGCAGTAAACGAAGAGAAACGGGGATATTAGGAAATAAAAGAGGGAGTAAGCAGCGGAGGACAGAGCAGGGGGAGAATGCAGCGTGTAGGTAGGAAAAAGCTGGAGTAAGCAGCGTAGGACAGAGCAGGGAGAGGATGCGGCATGTAGGTAGGAAATAAAAGCCAGAGTAAGCAGCGGAGGACAGAGCAGGGAGAGGATGCGGCGTGTAGGTAGGAAATAAAAGCAGGAGTAAGCCGCGGAGGATAGAGCAGGGAGAGGATGCGGCGTGTAGGTAGGAAATAAAAGCGGGAGTAAGCCGCGGAGGACAGAGCATGGAGAGGATGCAGCGTGTAGGTAGGAAATAAAAGTCAGAGTAAGCAGCGTAGGACAGAGCATGGAGAGGATGCAGCGTGTAGGTAGGAAATAAAAGCGGGAGTAAGCAGCAGAGGACAGAGCAGGGAGAGGATGCAGCGTGTAGGTAGGAAATAAAAGCCAGAGTAAGCAGTGGAGGACAGAGCAGGGAGAGGATGCGGTGTGTAGGTAGGAAATAAAAGCCGGAGTAAGCAGCGTAGGACAGAGCAGGGAGAGGATGCGGCGTGTAGGTAGGAAATAAAAGCCAGAGTAAGCCGCGGAGGACAGAGCAGGTAGAGGATGCAGCGTGTAGGTAGGAAATAAAAGCGGGAGTAAGCAGCGTAGGACAGAGCAGGGAGAGGATGCAGCGTGTAGGTAGGAAATAAAAGCCAGAGTAAGCAGCGGAGGATAGAGCAGGGAGAGGATGCGGCGTGTAGGTAGGAAATAAAAGCCGGAGTAAGCAGCGGAGGACAGAGCATGGAGAGGATGCGGTGTGTAGGTAGGAAATAAAAGCCGGAGTAAGCAGCGTAGAACAGAGCAGGGAGAGGATGCGGTGTGTAGGTAGGAAATAAAAGCCAGAGTAAGCAGCGTAGGACAGAGCAGGGAGAGGATGCAGCGTGTAGGTAGGAAATAAAAGCCAGAGTAAGCCGCGGAGGACAGAGCAGGGAGAGGATGCGACCTCTAGGTAGGAAATAAAAGCCGGAATAAGCAGCGGAGGATGGAGCAGGGAGAGGATGCAGCGTGTAGGTAGGAAATAAAAGCCGGAATAAGCAGCGGAGGATAGAGCAGGGAGAGGATGCAGCGTGTAGGTAGGAAATAAAAGCCGGAATAAGCAGCGGAGGATAGAGCAGGGAGAGGAT
>JAODKM010000016.1:9756842-9771957 GCA_026780845.1 Petrocephalus sullivani | reverse complement strand
CGAATCTTGGAGGGGGAGCTCTTTTATTAATAGGTGGGATCCCCCCCCCCACCCCCCCCCCCCCCCACCATCAGACACGTCTATGCTGACACAGCCCCTCTGCAAATTGGCTCTGGCTTGTCTTTTGGAGAAAGCGGTGGGCTCCTGATATAACTCGGGTTCTGATAACTCCTCCAGGGATGGGGCCACCTGCCCCTCCTCTGGAGTCCTCACAGCACACCATTCTCAGCCGGCTTCAGTCCAAGTGAGCTGCTGAAGCAGGGACCCCGCAGGTATGGCCAAACGGGCACCGCGTTGTTGCCGTTGCCGCACGGACGCCCACATAGAGCCCGTAATGGATTTCATAAATATTCCACCGGCATGGCTGTCGGTAACAAAACACATACATCAGGAGGAAGCTCAACTGCACAACGGGGCTATAGCAGAACCCTTCTGGAAATCAATAGACGGCCACAGATCCACATTAGCAAAATTAATGGTGCTCTAATTCACTTCTGGCAGCAGAGCTGCTTCAATTTCACAGGCAGCTCCTTGTGAGAAAGTCTAGACTCATCCAGAGGTGATCCCTACCTTTCATCTTCATCCAGGCCTGTCGTTTACCTCAGTGATTGCTCTGTCTCTTCGTTAGTATAATCTGCTGACAGTGTAGCCCAGAAGACATTTCCCCGACTCTACGATCTCACATCCTAATCTTAATGTTTTCTCAACAGCTTGACGTACAATCCTGCTCCGCGTGAATACGGACAGAATATATATTACAATAAAAAAATGCACCCCCCCGTGCATACTTCTCAAACTGTGATAGCACTTGCAACAAACTGCATATGAAAACAAACATTCAGGACCATCGGGTGACAGGAAAACAACATTAAAGAAACCTAAAATTAATCTGTTATTCTGCATTTCAGTCTACTGATTATACTTATTTCGCATCTAATTAAAATAACAGCAAATATTTTGTTTGATGTTTTTCTTAATAAAAAGGTTTTCAGTTACCGAACAGTTGTGCGTACAATATACCTGGAAGTACGAAGGCGACAAAATATAACCATTAATTGGACGGAGGACAAATAATTAAGAATCTGGGTAACGACATGAAAAGACTAATTCTCAGATTAATGCAATCATGGTATCAGCGAGCAACATCAGAGGTCACATAAGCGAGAGCAGAGCACAGGTAGAACGGATCACGGCGGGCGCATACTGAAGAGGCAGTAAGCGCGCAGACCACACGCGCTTCCAGCGAGAGCCGGGCGCGGTAACCGCGAGGCACCTGGGGGGGGCGGCAACGCGGCTGTCCACTCTCACGCGCTGCGGCACGTCGGGTTATAAATAGCGGGCGTAAGCGCAACTGGGCAGGGGGGGGCGAGTCCGACACCTGGACCAGGAACGTGGCCAACACAGAGAGAGGGAGGTAGGGGGAGAAAAAACTGGAGAGGAAGGGAGATGAAAACAAAGGATGCAGCCTAGTGCGCTGGGGCCCAGGAAGGGGGGGGGTCTCTCGGCAAGATTAATGACGGCCACTCCGCCCCTTCCCACATCAGGCTTCCTACATCTCAGCATCTGCTCTGAGTCCTTCTGGAAAAAAACAACACTGTGCCAGGCGACGGTGACTGCGGTGGGGTGGGCCCCCTCACACTGGGCCACCCCGCCCGACGAGGCCCAGGGTAGAGGCCAAAGATATGGAGGTCGGTCATCACAGGCGGCAGCACCACGCGTCATCCTGAAAATTCAAAGCGAGGCCCCATAAAACACCCTGGCCTTTTCGGGAAAGGGGTGCGGGACACCTACCACCCAGGAAGCAGTATGTGGGTACAGGAGTGTCATTGAGATCTGGCCCCTCCCCCCCATGTCTGCCATGTCTGCACCGCCCCACCATGCAGACGGAGCCATGCACCATGCAGACGCAGAGCTGACAGCCTGACCTGACAATCCCCCCCCCCCAAGATGTGACGTGAGAGCCGGGTAGGCGACCCGTGATGTGGGGATGTAACCTTCATGCTTCTGAGCTCCTGGGCTTCTCCAGCTCTCCGCCAGGGGGAGGACTCCAGGAAACTTGGCGCGCTCGTGAGAAGTGTCCGGACACCCCCAGCCCCCCCTTCCCCTCCTGCCCTGACTGCCGCTCACGGAAACACGACGGCCTAATCTAAAGAGAAAGGCAAACACGGGGGGCACTGATGCTGCAGAAGCCTCACACAAGCGGAGAATTAGCCGAAAGAGCGCACCCCCCCCACAATGATATGACTATCTCAACTGCTTTGGCCAAGTGTTCTGGCTGGAAATGACTTTGAACAATGATGCAAGCTCGTGAAAATATCATTTGCACCTTACGGTAGGCACACAGTCGGGCTACCAAGGACAGCGGAGGAGCATTCATTAGGAGGATCTCACATCCCGCCATTACGTGTGAATTTCCCGCCATGTAAGAGCAAAGTACAAACCTTAACAGCGTTTATGGGCGCGCTGGGAAGTGCGCTCGCGCAAAGAGGAATTGCAAAGACAGGACCGATCTGGGATAATTACAGGAGGATGCTTCCCCGGTATTTAAACCACTGGCCGAGGTGGGAAAACACAGGGAGATGTGGAAAGCACAGGCAGACAGGGGCCAATGCGATTATCAGGGGGCTCCCAACAACAGAGGGGGGGTGTGAAATTACCAGCGTTCCTAGTCATCTATTTGGGTGCCCAGCTCCACTTTTGACCAAGTCCTATTAACTAGACGGGTTAACCAAGCTCTGGGGCAGTGGGCCCTGTTCCAAACTCACTAATGATGCTTCAGGCCTGACTGGTCCAACTTTCGATGGGCAACCCATTAACAAGAGAGGCAGGATGAGGGACGGGGTGTGATCGGGGTTGAAAATACTCACTCGTAGACCACCAACTGGAAACACTGCCCCTGCAGATACAGGAACTCCCTGCTGGAGCCGTAGTCTGTGCTGAGCACCTTCTCCAGGTTCCTGAAATGCAGGAGGACAGCAGTCAGGTGGCAAGCAGGGCACTCAAAGGAGGACAGGAAGATGCTGCAGTTAACCGTCATCTTTGAACAAGCTAGAACGGCTTGATGCTTTAACAAGGGATCTGTTCTTTTGTCCTTCACAGAAATGTTTTAAGACGTTATTTTTTTCTGCATGCCTTTGAAGTGTAGGGCCTTGTTTATCCACACCAGGAAAATCTGCCTGGAAAATGGTCTAAAGCAGAGTTTTACAATTTTACAGGCGATGGAATCTGACAAGCGAGAGAATCGTTCGACAGAACCTGTCCGGACTGTTTGTTTTGCTCACTCTCATTTATTTATTACTTAATAAATAAAGCAAAATAAAATGAACAAACTAAAGGACAAAGGCGGCTCATCCTTTGTCTTCAGCCATAGCTGGTTATTTAAGGAACAAAATTAGCAGGTCTTCGACGCAGACAGCATGGCACAGGAACCGGACTGCCTAGTAAGGCTGCGAAGGCGAAGCAGTCAGACAGTCGGGGAACCTGCAGGAACACCCCTCATAACCCAGCTCCTCTCGATGTTTCACGCGAAAGCCACAAGAAATGGGGGCAGGTGAAAACCAGCAGAGTAGGGAGAGGAGATAAGGGTGTACAGCAAAGCATCAGAGAGGCGGGGGGGGTAAGAATATCAGTAATCCTTTAACCCTGTCCCCGCCCTCTCACGACTTTATGTCATTACGGGGGCCAATTTTGGCCTTTATTTTATGCATGAGATGCCGATTATCTGGCTTTGTACTTCAAACAAAGAACTACAGGCTTTTCATAACTCATCACCCACATTACGGGGTCAGGTGATATTTTAACCGCCTTTTTTTTTTTTTTTTTTTTGCCGGAAACCATCAGAACTAAAGCATCCCCCATCCAAGTCCCCCACAGCTCTAATGAGGTGCAAGACAACGTCTTATTGCTATGCAATGCCACCAATTATCTGGGGCAGGCAGAGAGCCTCTCCCGCTAATCAGAAATGAGGGAGTGGAAATAAGCCTCCGCTACGGAAGTGTCCATTTGCATATTTATGATGCAGAATTGCTAATGAGCTAAACGGTGCCAGCTCGGGGTGGGGGTGGCATACCCGAGCCACTCCGTCCTCGAGGTCACATGATCAGTGCCATCACTAGCTGTCACCTGGGGGCTTCCGCAGGGTCATCGTGTCAGGGAGCGCGTGGGCGTATTCTGAATACAGGACCATTTAATTCGAGCGGAGAGACACACACACACGCAAGAGCCAAACCACAGGCTTGTGTGCCATCTGTCACCCAGCAGACGTGACCTCTGGCCCAATCAGTAGTCATTTGCCAGGGGACCCCGGGCACAGAGGAACGAGCAGCGATTTGGAGACTCGAGGCTACGCCAGCCATGCTAATAGAGGGGCTGTGTTCGCAGCTCACACGAGTTCAACAGTGTGCCACAATATTCATTCATAAGGCTTGAAAGAGCTGGATGCATTAGGCACCAACTTTGTGTTTTACTCTAAGAACAACACTGAGTGCAGAGACGGAAAGACGAAAATTCGGAAATATAAGATAAACGGCGCTTCCATGGCCGAGTAGGAGGAGCAGCAGAGGCTGAATGGGGCCCCCCCCTCACTGTCTGGGGCCACTCGGGGCCCCGCATGTGTGTGTGTGCGGGCGTTTGAGCCAGCTGGCTGGCCGGCATGTGCGTTCGCTCTACCTTCCAAGAAACCACAATTCCAGGAAGAGCCACTGGCCTACATCCACGCTTCTAAATCGGAGGCTGTGTTCAGTGTAAACACCATTACGATCATAACAGTTTATAGTGCCGTGTCCCAGACTGACACCAACACGGAGCGCCCAGTGATGGGACCAGGCCTGAGAGACATTTATAAATGGAAAAGTATTTCTGAGAAGTTTTTCTACCTCAGTGCTGCACCACATCCCTGACTAAGACAAAGGAGGACGTTATGTGTGGTGAGGCCTACACCCGGTCAGGTGCCGCTATTCGGAAAGCAGGGTGGGGCAATCGGAGCACTCCGGCGAGTGATGCAGCGTGATCACCAGCACCTCTCCCTCCGGGTGCCTCACCTGATCTCTGCTCTCGTGGTCTCCAAGGTATCCTCCACCTCCTTCAGGTCTGCTTCGGCCTGCCCGGCAGCTAGAGGCAGACAGAGAGCCAAGAGGGTAAGATGCCCGATCCGGGTATGGAGCGACATCCAGGCCGTGGCGAGTTCATCCGCATCACTAAGGCGGACGAATGCGTTTCCATTTCTACTAAAAGCATCATCATTTCCATGAGCTCTTTACGGGATTAGCAAAAGGAGCAGCAACCTGTGTCTGTGTTTCATGCTTTTTTCCCTTCTCCTGCCCAAAATCTGAATTCCTGGAAGCTCCCGCTCACTTACGGCCATCATTTTGAAATTACGTTTCTAGCGCTCCCCCCAGAAACCGCTTCCCATATGATTACCATGACGACTGGAACAGTTTATCACATTAACACCTGGCTGACACCGGGACCGGGCACCCAGTGACACATCTGTAAATGGGAGAGTATGTCACCACAGAATTACAGGTAAAATACTCACGTATAAATAATACATAACATTAACCTGGACTTGGAGAGAATGAAATGAGCTATAATGAGACCCGGTTTGGAACAGTTTGGCTCTCCAGGAAGGACGCCACACACCCAGATAAAGCATTTGAAGATCTGAGTGAAACAGCAAAGCTGAGTAGGGAAGAGTATAGCTGGTCTTTCATCAGGAAGAAGATTCTAAACGCACCAGAACAGACAGAAATGTGGACCCACAGACAGTCCACATTTTTGCTCCCTCCCAACACCCTGCCAAACAGCCCACATTTTTGCTCCCTCAAAAACAGACTGTCTTGCAGGTCCCTGGGGACCGGATTGGGCAGCCTTACGCTAAATTCACTTGGGCCAATGCAGAGCAATATCGTGCAAACGCCACACTTATATTGCTTCTGACAAGTCAAAGTGAAATTGAGGCTTTTGCATAGCATACATTTAAGAAATGCAGTAAACTGTTTTCGATCAGGTGATAGTCTGGGTTTGAAACATGCCCATTTAATGAGGTTTAAAAAAAAAAAAAAAAACAGGATTCAATGGGATAGAAAGCTCTGTGGGGGGTGAGGGCCCAGCGGGTTGCCACCAGCAGACAATTGTCTAGCGGATGTGTCAGGGCAGGGGGGGCGGGGTGCTGCCCACGGCAACAATCTCACAGACTGCAGGCTGATACAGATAGAGAGAGACAACAAACACACTGACACACATGGACATACATGGACACACACACACACACTCCACCTGAAGCTAGGCTTGATAAGACTGAATAGCTCCTTGCACCAGAGAGACAAACCCACAGCACTCCTCCAGGTTCCTACAGACTGTGTGAAAACCTGAGGAGGATGGAGGTCGATCCTTTATGTGATGTGCATTTTAAATCGTAGCTAATCTGCTGGTGTCTTCCGTGCATTCACCATTATTTACCGTTTTCCACTGCGCGTCATTAGAGACCAGCGTGAGTGATACTTGCAGGGATAAAAAAAAAAAAAGAAAAAAAAACACTCAAAGATCAGCTCGTCTTCCCTGTGCTGACGCTGGCGTCAGGCTCCCGCGCGACCGAGCCTCTCTCACCTGTGGAACGCGCTGCCGATCGGAGAGGAAGGCACCCCCTCAGGGGCCAGGCATACATGAGCCATGGCTGCCATTCACTGCCCACTCCCCCCTCCCAGGAGATGCCCCCAGTACTGACCGTGGGGCTCGCCGTCTAACGGCGCTACAACGCGCCGGCCCTCGTTCCATACCGGCTTCCTGGCAAAGTTGGGAGGGGGTGCTGATATGATAAGATGTTTACGGCACGCTGCTTAACGAAAGACAGTGGAGGAGGAGGAGGAAACAACGTACGAAGGCCCCCCTGTCATTATTTACAGCCACCACGAACAACAACAACAGTATTTTAGCTGGCATCAACAAAGTCTCCCCCAGGAGATCAGCCAGCACAATAAAGTGCCAGGAAGAGAGGGAAGATAATGGAGAGGGATCGCCTCTAACGGGATACCACCGCCGCGCTCGGCATAAACAACAGATGTTCACTGGTGCCATTTGATGGGCTTTTCCGGAAGGCTGGTAATACCTCGTTTGGTTATATAAAACAACAGCTGAAGTAGAGGAGCTCCCTAATACAGCTGTACCTAGGAGGGTCAGCGACCAATAACATTTACTCCTCGCATCCCGCCTTCATTGGTCACCTGTTCACGCCCTCTTAGAGGTGATTGGCTCTCTGACTAGACACCTGGGTGCCAATCAAGGCAGATCAATGAAGCTCCAAAATAGAATAAAAAAAAAAAAAGAGAAGAAAAAAAAGCACTACTGGCAATTCAAAAGCCCATTTTCAAGGATGTTCTTAACAGGTGTCAAAAGGCAAGCAGATGCATGCTGGGCGCAGGGTTCCCTAACGACTCCATCTATCACAACCGTAGTGACGAGCGGGAGTGTAAACCTGCAGAGTCCTGTCAGAGCTGACGCAAGTGGAGTCTGTCTTTATCGCCAAACTCCTCCGACAAATGGAGCATCTTTTTATAGAGACTGAGCTATCTCTCAGCTCAGAATCCATTGTCTGCTAAAGCAAAGTTATGCTGTCACTCTGACACACGACACACAATACCACCGCTAATTTTAATTGTCTAATATATAAAAATATCACCACAGTGTTAAATTATCTACGTGCGAAATGCTCCATCCGATCTTGCTCTTCCCTCTTCCACTGCAAACAAACTCAGTTCTAAGACCAAGCAGTTATAAAAATTAATAACCTCTAAAGTGTGACTCCTTCACGACGGCAGATGCTTGCCAGCACACACAGCTGGTTTACAAATTAGGCACAAAAGAAGCCCTCCGGTTCAGCTGAGAAACTAGTCAAAGGGATGGATGGGTCGTTGAGAAACCTCAACATCCACTGGTGATGAGGACAAAACCAACAGAGGAGCACGATGTTCACACACGTGCGTTGGGGGACTGATGCTGCTTAAATACAATAAGCTATAAATTCAGCTTTCCGCTCATGTAAATAAATACCTGCATCTTCAGGAACTTCGGCAGTGTAAAGTGGTTCTGTGTCAATGCTGAATCGCCGCAGTGCTGCCTGAAATGGCAATAATAATAACAAACAAAAACAACAGCGAACCAGCATCCCTGGTGCTTGTAGCACTAAGAAGAAAGAACTGCATCCCTGACTACTTGCTCCCCCTGGCAGGTGAGCAGCTCCCGTCTCGGCCAGTCTCAATGCCCAACAGGTGTGACCCCACCTGGACTCCCAACAGTCACGGAGTTAAGGGGAGCGCTCCGTCACGCTCATTCCCACGCGTCACAGCTAACGGCGCTTTGTGTCTAACGTTTTAAACTAATGTGCTAATTTGAGAAACGCAAAATAGAAGCATTAATTAACGTTCCCCAACCAAGGATTTTGCTCCAGAAGGTGCGAGTTGGGATCTCTCCTCCTTCATTAATAGATATCATATCATATAATTTTTAGCATCCAGTGGGTCCTGGCAGGGGTCTTCCGTCTGCCCCCAGCTACCTGAGGCATGTTGTATCATTTATAACGTAGCTACAAACCTGGCAGAGTGTGACTGTGGGCTCCTTCTCTTATACAGTCACAAATAAACCACTTCCTTCACTCACATGACTATAGAAAACAGTACACAGAGAAAGTACACTACTCTTACCTTGACACTCTACACGTCAAGGTGTGTCATGTTTGCCCTCATTAAATGGCAAACTCTTTAAGCAGCTCTGCAGGAGCAGAGCAACTACAGAAATTACAAACAGAGACGGACACGTCATTTCCGACTGCCATTTGCCTCTTAGGTGGAATCGATTGCCCTCCCACTGACAGCATTCAGGCCCACAAATAGCCCCGGCACAGGAGATTCTGCTGAAAGCATGCAACACAGAACCAAAGAAAGTTACACTACTGTGCACAGTTCGGCAGTGTGTACTCCATTTTCAAACCAAACACAGTTCCATTCCAAAGAACATGTAAGACAGAGGAGAGGATTCAGTTGGATAGTTCAGTCAATACATGCGACAGAGCTCAGGGTGTGATTCAGAAGCCCTGGGAGCCGCATTAGAACATGCAGTTCTCCGGAGTGATTCAGGACCGTGGAGGCTTCTGGCAGCACGTACAGAGCTGTTTAGGAGGTCAAATTGAAGACCAAGGACAGTTCCACGGTTTGCTTGATTATGCTGAGAGTGCACGATTCCGAACCAAGGGAAGTTCCATCAGAACGCAGTTTTGCTGAGACGGTTGGATTCAGGACCAAGGACAGTTCCACTGATACACTTGATTCAGCAGAGGGTGTAATTCAGGACCACGGAGAGCTCCCGCAGTGCAAGCATTTCTGCCGAGGGGGTCAAATTCAGGACTGAGGACAGCTCTATGCTACACTAGGTTCTGTTGAATGTGATTCAGACCCAAGGACAGATCATCAGAACATGGGGTTCTGGTTCTCAGAGTGATTCAGAACCATGGCCAGATTCCTTAGCACCAACGGCTCCAAATGTGTGTTTAGCCGAATGACTACTGCAGCATCACTGACAGGTTCACCGGCGAGCACTCCTGGAATACAGCTTGAGTTCCGGGGAGTGCCGGCTATAGCAGCCAGCGGTCAGCCCCAAAGAATCGCTTTCAGCAAGACAACAGACTTCAATGGCGAATTCAGACCCCTCAACTGAGGAGCACATCCACTACAGTGCACTGCAGCTGGCTGAAGGATCACTCGCTTCAGACCATTTCGAGGGCCAGTACATGAAAGCTGTCCAACACACCCAGACATCCAATTATAAGAGTATCTGAATGCTCCTTTGCACCCAGTTAAATCACCCCATGGCAGTGACACAAAGAAATAAAAGAACCTTGGTATAATGAGAGCCGCTCCAGTGTCAAATGGGTAATGAGGGCCAGCTAATAGCTAATGTTTCCCCATTCAGAAAAGCAGGAGGAGAGATTCCACTCCCTGGCACATTAGCTAATGCGTTGACAGGACAACGTTGTTGTGTACAAAACACCCACAGCTCCTTGAGGGAACATCACCCAGCTGACCTTTCACGAGGGCCTCTTCTGCGTTTTTTTTTCCCCCCTCGTCTTACACAGCTGTCTCTAAACTCGGCGTATGAAACCCCACCTGAAGCTTTCCATATCGAGGTCTGGGCTCTTTGGGGCTCGTAATGCACTCCATCTCTGAACTTTCCAGGCTGAAAACGGTCCAGCCTCGTTTCCTACAGAGTCGCTGTCAGTGTCGATTTATGGTTTAGTTGGACTATCGTATGGTAGCGGGGCCACATTCCTCTGATTAGCTAACTGCAGCATGAGCTGGCTGCTCACCGCGGCCTGTTCACGCGGGGCCCGACGATGCGGCCGCCACACGCAGCTCCATCGCTAGCCAAAGAGACATCGCTGGGCCATGTTACATGTGCTTGGGAGGGGCATTCATCTTCACCACATATTTGCATAATTCGGATGACAAACAGATGTAGCTGTTCTAAAGTTTGCACAAATCAAAGGCTCTTCCTAGCAAACCATGGTGAGATACCGGAAATCAGAACACTTGTGTTTTATATTAAAAGTCAAGAAACATGCAAATATACATAACTCACAAACATCATCACCATTGAAAAGAATCAAATCTTACATTAAATAGAAATACTGAGCACACATTTACAGATGTGAGATAGTTGAAGAGCAGATTTCAAAAACTCCATGGGATACATGAGTAAATATGGTACTTCTTCAATGAAGTGAGTTTTGCTTCTCAATACTGCTACATGTGAAGAGAAAGCCTGACTTCAGGCTCTAGACTTTAGTCTAGAGTTTCCTCTTCAACTCCCAGAAAAATGTCCTCATGCTTAAAGTCTCACAACAGATGTATAAAAGTAAATGTATAAATAATAGTAATTATTATGATGCTTATTATAGCACGGAGCCATCAGTGACACTGTGCACCTGAAGGGGGTTTTACCCACTGCACACAATCTCACCAGCACAGTCAAAGCGGCTCCCAAGATGAGCAGCACATCCTCAGCGTTTTTATATGCCTGGCTGCTAATTATTACCAAGGATAACAGGTGCCCTGCTAGGATCTAACGGTGACGGCCTGAAGAGCAGGGGCGACTCCAGCCTGTGGGGGCGTGATTAAAAATAACACGTGAGATATCCTGCCTGCCTCACTCACTTCCTTTTCAGGCAGAGGTGACAGATGAGTAGGAGACCCATTGTTCAATGACGACGACGAAAAAGCATGCAGCGTACTGCGGAGTCGCCGTCGATTCGGAGGAAGAGGCAGGTGCGGTGGATGCACGCATGGCGGTAATCGCGCGTGTTCCCAAATAGGCACGCCTTTTATCTTCGCTATATATAGGAGTGCAATCAGCAGAAAGGCATTACAGTGAGTCCCGTGGTTCTTTCATATCATATCATATCGCTTCTTCAGAGGAAAAGGAGGGGAAAAAAAACTAGAAAGATATCTAATGGACTGAGGGGCTTTGTACTCTCCACCCACCAGCTTCTACTTCAGGATCTGTACCACCAAATCCCCCATGGGGGGTACAGTTTGAGACTGCACCCCCTGCAGTGTAAACCCACCCCCCATCTGAATCTATGCCCACAACTCAATTTCAATTAAGATCTCACACACATGCACAAATGCATACACACAAATGGATGTGCACCAATGCTAACGCTAATACGCATGGAAACACACATGCATACAAACACACACACACACACACACACAAATGCATGTACACCAATGCTAACGCTAAAACGCATGTACACAGACATGCATACAAACACACACACACACACACACACACAAATACATGTACACCAATGCTAACGCTAATACGCATGTACACAGACATTCACACGCACGCACACGCACACACGCACACACACACACACACACACACAGATGCTCGTGTACACGGCCGAAGGGGACGTTTTACCTTCTCCGGAGACAGCGAGCATGATGGAAAAATATCAATCACACACATCAAGCCTTGTGACCAATTAATTATTCATATGAACTTAATTAACCTATTCCCTCAGCTGGGGCCTCCGAACAGCCCCCCTGAAAGCAGAAAATTACGCAGAGCTCTTAGCGTGGGTATATCGGGAGGTGCGTGGCAGCCGCATGGGGATGCGGGGTGCCGATATAGATATTTGGAGGCTCCCCAAATTTCCCACCATTGAAATCTCATATCCGACAGCACTTCCTGACTGGGAATAGAGAGGAGGGTTTGCTTAGCAGAGTGAGTGTAGGTGTAAGTGTGTACGTGTAGGTACATGTGCTGGCCATAGGATTTAAAGAGGAAACTACCTGACATCCAGCAAGCTCAGTGTAGGTGTAAGTGTGTACGTGTAGCTACATGTGCTGGCCATAGGATTTAAAGAGGAAACTACCTGACATCCAGCAAGCTCAGACGCTTAAGGGCTACCGACTCGTGCTTTTGACAGGCAGCATACAGATCTTTAGTCCTTGGTCATAGTGGCCGTTCGAAACCTATTGCCTTGAGACGCGAGGCCAAAGGTGAGGCCGCGGGGGCCTCGCCCTCGCCAAGAAGCCCAGCGCAAATCCGGGAATTAAATAAAGAAAAGTGGGCGCCTCTCACTTTGCCTAACACAAACACACTCCCAGATGGTCGCTGGCGCCGCGCGAGAGGCAGAGCCCGCGGTGGTGCGACTTTAACACAGACGCCTCAGCACGGCGACACGTTGGCGCGGCGACGGGCCGCCTGCCTCCCTGCCAGCACGACCCGTGGGATACACAGGAGCTCGTACCCGTCACCCGAGTACAGAATTTAAAAAATTTTAATCTTAGCTCTGCTGAGGACCGACAAAGTGCCAACAGGCCTGATTAGCTCAACTTTCCATAAAGAAAGGAAGAACAGCACCGATTAAACTGTCAGTGTGCAGGAAACTTAAAGAAACCTAAAAAGGCTTCAAAAAAGAAAACACTTAGCAAAATTGGCAGGAAAGAACCGATGAGTCACTGATACCTACTGTATTTAAACAATAGCCTATTAGCTATTAGAACTGTTTTGACATCTGCTAAAGGAAGCTGTTCGTCTTCTCGCTGCTATCTGACCAGAGGCTGTGTGCTGAGATTTTTTTTTAACCCCCAGAATAGATCAGTGTTTCTCAAATCGGTCCTCGGAGACCCGCAGACGGTCCATGTTTTTGCTCCCTCCCAGCCGCTGGTAGGGAACAAGAACATGGAAGGTCTGGCAGGGAGCTAGGAGGGAGCAAATATACAGACCGTCTGGGGGTCCCAGAGGACTGGATTTGGAAACACTGTAATAGATAATATGCCTAAAAAAAACAGGATCCCATTAGGGGGACATTATTAAAGTTCAAAAGGTTCAATATCCCACGTAATCACAACCCTATTGGTCAAATGTAATTATTGCCATAAGGTGCTATTGTGCCATCAGAGCAACAGGGGGCGTAGTAGCTAAGCCAAACGTCAATTCAGAACCCTCAGCTGACACACGGCCGTTCAGCGCGGACCGACACTACACCCTTCATGTGGAGGCCTAACAAGCGGCTCCCTTTAGATTCGTCGCTTCCTTCCTTTGTCAAGTGCTAAATGATCAAGTCCCCAGGAGATTCTGGCAGAAGGTAATGAGAGAGAGACATCCCACAGGAGGCACTGGCAGCTGCGCTGTAACCGTGGCCTGGCTCTGCGTTACACCTGGCTGGGTGTGGGCCAGTGACTGGCAACACCAGTGCCCCTGTGGCACGCCGCTCCTGCCTGCCTGATCCGAGCCAGCAGGCCAGCCTGCCTGCCTGATCCGAGCCAGCACTTTCACGCCATGCGGGTATTTAGCGCTCATACACTTGCCGTGATGTCATGGATTAACAGGACTGATGAGCATGGCGTGTCATATATGTACATATGACACTGACATAGCGGTATCCACACACACTCCAAATCACATATGTAAATATGAAACTAACATAGCAGTATCCATACACACTGGCACTAATGTAGCGGGGTCCATACACACGGCTGGTCATATATGTACATCTGACTCTAACATAGCGTTATCTATACACATGGCAGATCACATATGTACATCTGACACTAATGTAGCGGTGTCCATACACATAGCAGATCACATATGTACATATGGCACTAACATAGCGGTGTCCATACACACGGCAGATCACATATGTACATATGGCACTAACGTAGCGGTGTCCATACACACGGCAGATCACATATGTACATATGGCACTAATGTAGCGGTGTCCATACACACGGTTGGTCATATATGTACATCTGACACTAACGTAGCGGTATCCATACACGGCAGATCACATATGTACACATGACACTAATGTAGCGGTGTCCATGCACACGGATGGTCATATATGTACACAACATTAATGTAGCAGTATCCATGTCTCATGATCTGATAAAGACAATTTGTTGACACACTCTCCAAAACTCAGACTGTAATGTTTTATTATGTTTGCAAAATGGCGGATAAAATGTGATGATTGTCTAATAGTATCACACACCGCTCTCTCATGTGTTCAAACCATCTCCCAAGAATGGATTTCAGATGTATGTTTACCCTGGAGCTGCTGCATTTCTCGAATGAGTGAGTAAAGGCAAACGTTATTGAACACGCTCTGGGACCGTGCATTTATGGCCGCACACATGAACATACTCTGTGATACATTCAATACTGTTGACATTTACAGAAATTGATTTTTCTTCGTTTTTGAGTGCATTTGTTTGAACATATACTGCGATGACTGTAATCCCATTTTAATTAGAAAGACGTAGCATGCATACAAAACTCACAAGCTTATTCCCCGCAGTGATGCCACACTGGCAAGGAATCAATCACTAAGGCTGCGGTTGCCATGGAAACGGATGGCTCCGGCGCCATCGTCTAAGTGGTAAATGATTGCCGGTGTAACTCGTAGCTGGATGAGCACGGCGAGTTTCATCTCGTCTCCAGTACCGGTGCCAGAGAGTTAATTAAAAGCAGTGAACATGAAATAAATCTGAATGTGAAAAGAAATGAAACAGGAGACGCAAATTGAATTCTGCTGTTCTGCGGGGTTTGGGGG
>JAODKM010000016.1:9739129-9756797 GCA_026780845.1 Petrocephalus sullivani | reverse complement strand
GGGGGGTGCAGGCCCGGGGGCCCGATGGAGACCCAACACCCCTCCTAGCCTGGCCTCCAATTCTCCCCCCTCAGCCCTCCACCCCCACAAAGGTGTATCTTTACATAACAGGAAGTCCCGCCTCCAGCCCCCTACCAAGTGCACTTCGAGACAAGTGTTCCTCTCCTAGGGTGCTTGGGCTACTGCTTGTTGACCATGTGTTGAAGGGCATTGTTCCACAAATCCCACAGATCTGTTTATAGCGAAAATACACAATTACCTCACTGAAAGTCAAAAAGGTTTAGAGACGGACAGGCACAGACAGCACTAACTCAGTATAAAGCCAGGTATTTAATTGTTATACTAAAGTATAGAAGTACAAGCACCCACAGCCTTGTCCCACACCACTCACTGGGCAGCATATTTTCCCAAAGAAGAACATCTTGTGCCACCAGGATGCTTCTAAAAAATACATCACACACAATTTAAAAAAACAGTGCGTCTGCACCAGACATGGCTGCACGACATGTCGCTGTGCACTTTCCCTGACAGGACAGAAGGATAGGCACTTAGTTAGCAGGAAGACTCTCACCGGCCTCCAGCGGATATTCTCCATTTTGCAGGCGCCGGAGAGCCTCTACCTTGCAGTGCTTTCTCTCCTGCCCGGCCTGCCCATCTGCCGCCTCTCTCGCGGTGGCCCACTGGGGGCCAGGACGGGGTCCTAAACCAGCCTGCCCCCCTCCCGACCCCCCAGCTCCCTCCTCAATTAAAAGCCTGCAGGCTGCAGCCAGGCAGCAGGCTCAGGCAGTCCTACAGATGGCTCTGCATGCCGCTTTTACCCATAAGACCCTGCGCACCCCTCAGTCACCTGCACCCCTCCTGAGTCTCTCCTTTGCAAAAGCTGCGTAGGTCACATTCACTCTCTCTCTCTCTCACAAACACACACACACACACACAGGTTTGTATTCATATATTTCTGGGGACTCTCGATTAATTTCTGTGGTAAAAACCCTAATCATAACATGACGACCTTAACCCCTGGCTCAGCCCTAACCTTAACCATAAGTCAATCAAACCAAATGCAAGACTTTTGGCATTTTTAGTTTTTTTGATTGCATTCATTCATCCATCCATTCATTTATTAAACTGAGTTTCCCCTTGGGGGGACCAAAACAAATATACCCACAAGGTCAAAATAACAGATGTCCCCACAATGTAATATACACATATTAATATACAGCTTCACTGTACACACAGTGTTGTCAAACGTACCAATCACTTTAAAAAGCCAGTCACGCATTGGCAAAAAAAAAAAGAGAAGGGTCACGAAAGAAAAGGCAGCCATGTGTGAGCATCCATGGACAGAATGACTGATAAAAGGTACAGCCGGTGATGAATCGTCACAGCACAGCATATGGCAGCGACAGCGATCCAAACGGACCCCAAAGGCAGCCGTGCCGATCCTCGGACCTCATGCCGAGCCAGAAGATTACATTTTTGTTTGCCTGCCGGGGACGGGTTTGCGTGAGAGGAAAGGTCGGCTGAACCAGAGGGGCATTTAGGACACGTCCAGAGTCCATATGCAACGTCAAGCACTTTCACAAACCCGCACCCATTTTAGTAAGTCGAAAGCAAGCTCTCTCTAGCTAAAGATGGTATATAAATTAGGCAGAGCATTACGGAGGTCGCCACTGAGCATACCCGGAGCAAGACCGGAAACGTTCTGGCGGCATGGCGGCCTACGTCACAGACATCGGTCAGAGCTGTTCGGCATCGCTCTTCTTTTTCATTAAGTGAGAAATCCTGCTCCGGCGAGCTCACAGACACACATGCTTAAAGAGCAGCCTGTCTGCCAATAAGCTCCTTTAATTTAATTAGCCGCTCGCACTGCTCCCGTGATTGGACGACATCCAGGCACGATGGATAGGTTTAAGCTCTAACGTTGTTGGTGGAAACTGAAATTGTGTTTTGATGCCGGCTGTGTTGATGGCTTTACGTAGGTCAATGATTTGATGGTCAGAGTTGCAATTTATCCCAAAGGTGTGGATGTGTTTGTAATTATTACATTGTGGGGACCAGATTTCCTCACAATGTGACAAAAATCTGTAACTCTTACCTGCCAAGTTTTGTATTTGGTTAGGCTAGTTATTGTTAAGGTTAGGGCTGGGTAGGAGTTAGGGTTGTCATACTTAGGATTGGGGTTATGCCCATCCAAATGAATGGCCAGTCCCCACGAATATATAAAGTGTATGTGTAAATAAAGTGTGTGTATGTGTGTGTGTGTGTGTGTGTGTGCTGCAATACTTATGTGAACACAAGCTCATTGTGAGAATGAGAGTGACAAAGCAGATACAGAACCTACAACAAGCAGCAGACCATAATTCCCATTCCCAACACTGTACCCTTGACCCAGAACCTTGACTGACCCCTTTCACGTTTAACACATAGGCAGCTATAGCAACTTGGCGACGTACAATTACGGTACACTGCAAGCACAAGAACAAACACCCATTAATTAATTCATTTATTATCCATATCCCAGCACATCCCAAGAACAATGAGCACGAGGCAGGAAAAACCCCAGAATGCACCTCCCCAACCCATCGCAGCCGAAAACCATTAACGAGCGATACACTCTAAGATTTTATCAAGGAGGGCTGGATCTGCCTTTACTTAAAGAGAGAGAGCTCCGCTTTGAACGTTGCCCAGACAGTTAGACGTGGCCCATGCATCTTCAAACACGTGGCACAGACTCGGCCGGGGCTGGCTTATCTGCTCCGCGCGCAGGCCCTCCAGCGCCTGACTGCATTAGCTTTGCGCCCGCCGGTCTCGGGACAGGGCTTCCGCACGGCTGCTGCTGCTGACAGCTCCCGTGGCGCCCCGCGCCTCTCCTGCCTCCGTCCTACCAGCTCCTCCGCCTAGAACTCCCCACGGCTTCTGCCAGCAGTAAATGGGCCGGTGACAGTGAGAAGTGCAGCTCACCGCCGGCCCTATAAAGGGCCGTACCCTGCAGAGGAGAGCCGGAGCGCTCGGCTACCCACCCGGCATGCCTTTAAAAGGAAGCCCCCCAATTATCCTCCATCCATATAGGAGACAAAAGCACACTGCTCACCAACAGAAGCTCTCCTTCACATCCAAGGAAAATCAAACCACGGGCACCTTAGACTGAGAACTGCAATCTCATTCCCTTTATCTTTAGGTGGAAAAACAGATAACCAACCTCCGACCTTTGAGACAATTTAGCATCACAATAGACACACTGAAACAGGGGGTCCCGCTGACCCTTTCCTATCTTCTAGAAGCTCTCAGTGCAATAAAAAAGCAAAATGATGAGATTAGATCAGGGTCAGAAAGTGCCCATCATCTAAGCATCATGAAATAAAACATTTTATTATGAGAAAAGCTATTTTTAAGCAAGTATGTCTGAGTATTGATTCACTACTATACAAAAGATTAATCATAAATATGGCTCAATTCAATTTTTGAAGAGTTCAGGGGAAGGATCCGTTTAATGCCGGTCTACGCTGCACTCCACCGAAGAGAACATTTGTACAATGATAGACTATGAAGCATAACAGCCAATGGAACGCCATCTTAGTGGCCGGTAATGTGGCAGTGGATCATGCTACACTCCAGCCAATGAAGTATCTGCTCAGTAGACTAAAAGTCATTCACACCTGAAAGGCTTAACGATCCACACACAGATGTTACAACCTCCCATTACGAGTGGTCAGAATGAGCATTTCAGTTGCAAGAGGATGATATCCATGGAAAGCTTTGAGGGCCCCATCCACAGCAATGACAAGCTTAGCCAGTCCTATTGGTTCAGGAAATGAATCTAATGTACTGTAAGCTCTCTTTGGATGGGGAGATAAACCATTACTGAATTACCCTTTATCAAGCCAGATCCTGCTGCTCCACATTAAACAAAACGGGCATAAACTCAAAATGAAAATACACTCAATCCATAACAGTAGTGCAACATTCACCAAAACACGCTTCTTTTTATGCAAATGCATAGCAGCTCAGCAAGTGGTCGCCACGGCTGAGATACATAACTGAAAATGCATCCCAAAGTTATTTATTTAGTGCTTTACAGCAATATTAGACAACGTATGGAATCACTGCAGATATTTTCACAAGAACCGCTTAATGACCAAGCTTAATGCGTTTATTATTATTTTTTTTTATTTGTATTTCTGATACAAGAAACTTGAGCTACAGGATGCAGAAAAAAAAAAGCGGCGAGCGGTTAACACGCTGTCTGACGGCTAGATCACATGGGCGTGTGAGATCAGAGGAAACTGACTGACGGAACCACGCCACTCAGTTTTCCATCGAGCAGACACCAGGCACTATTTCTGTCGCGTACACACCAAACTATATTTTCCTTTAGCAGGTAGGTGGCACTGCCCTTGCTTTTTGTGTTTGTTCATCTCTACAATTTGGAGCGTAATTACCCGGATTCCTACAATGTGGCTTTCCTGCGACGCTTCTGAATACAGCGCAAATTGAGCAGAGTACGTCAAAACAAAAGACTAGCAGAATGAATGGAGTCCATCGGGTAGAACATAAACATTCAAAGAGAATAACTACATACTTTGTTCGGCCTTCGTCGACTCAGTTTCTCTGAAGATAAGAATGGTGAGAGTTGCGCATCCACGTCTAGTCATAAAGTCATTTTAAAACCGAAGAGATCAGACAAAAAAATAAAAATACAGCGCATCTGATCAGAGGGCCAGAGTCACGTCCGTTGAGAGGCGCCAACAATCCTTATAAGGCAACTCCCAGAGGGCAATCAAGCCAGATGTATCGTTCAAACCAAAGGTCAGTCTATACTTTTAAGGCTCAAGACCTACACATGAAGGCATTCTCAAGAGGCAATACCAAGACTGAAACAAAAAGATCATTCATTTTTTTGTGTTTACTATATAAGAAAATATCCATCTACCTAGACACTTGCCCCAAAACCATAAAATCTAATATTTTATGCGACAACCGAACAATTTTCATACTTGGCCACAGGATGTTTTTCTCCCCACATCATTACTTTCTAATACATACAGTACAGATGCGTTATGAGTATCTGTCCAATACCTATATATAACACTCATAGGAATAAGTACGTCAGTACAGAAAAAGACTAACAAGCAAGACCGTAAGTGACAGTGTCTTGCTGTACATGATATGCATTTATGTATAACAAAATAAAATGATGCACGAGTATAACACACAGGCACATGTCACGTATATTTAGCACAGTTAATGTATCAGCTGGGTTATGCATAAACAGAGACATGTCAAAACAGCACTAGTAACTTCTCAAGGAGTTCAAAAGCAATCAGTACACACAGATATTTCATCACTCAATTGTTACTAGAGACTTACAGGGGGAAAAGCTAAGCACACATAAACCTGAGAAAAAGGCTATTTTTCCCATGGCCAAAAAAAATTAAACAATACCCAAAGAGCGGCTTCTGATTCCCACAGAGAAAACAACTATTTATACAATAATCAAACAATCGCTGATTTTATAATACCAAACTATAACGATTTCATGAGAATCAATTCCTGTAGCACAGTTCTACTGAGGGGAAGAATCCACTTATCAAATACTTCGCTGAATTCTAATACTTTATTATACAAAGTCCTGTGATGGAATGACGTGCCATCCAAGTGAAGTCAAGCTCAAGTCAAGTGCTTTTATTGTCGCATATATTCTGCGATACGGTGAAATTCTTATGCTAGAGCTGCTGGTCAGGGAAGGGTAGTGCAGGTAGGAGAAGGGGTGCAAGTACAGAGCTAAGAGTTACACTGGACAGGGGGGATATATGCCAATAAATAAGGCAAGAGGGACAACATTATACAAAAACAAGGAAAGACTACAGCACTATACATAATGTACATGACAGGACAGGGACAGGGCTAAATGTAGCATTTAGTAAATCCAGGGTGTCCTCTGCACTACCCAGCATAGGCTCCTTCTCACCATTACCCTGCACAGAACATGCACTTATGCAAAATACCATTTAGGGCAACCTTCATATATAATATATTCATATATTTACACTATATTTATTTAGCAGACACTTTCATCCAAGTTCATCAACTAAGGAAGCGGGGTTAGATAGCTCCAGGAACAACTGGGGGGTTAAGAGCCTTGCTCTGGGGCCCCAGTGGTGAAACAGAAGGAGAAAAAACAACAATCAAATGAAATACTAAATATGAAAATAGCTTTTCTTCAAAGGGCATAACAGGGCAAACATACCTCACACCATAACTAGCCGGCAGGTCAATTTGTCGTTTATGATCGGTGGTCCTTATTTTTCAGAGGAAAGAGCCGCATTAATTTACAATAACAAATGAGACGCCAACATGCTAACCATTTAGGAGAGGGACTGTGTGTTTCATCTTGTTCACTCCATAAGGGCCTTTCATTATTGGATTAAAGTACACAGGTTTACGCTGCCCATGAAGCTACTTTGGGGGACCCCAGCACATGAGCTGATCGCGCGTCACGCTAACTGCACTCACACACTGGTGGTTCTTCAGAAAAGGAGGAGGGAAACGGAAAAGAAAACTCCTAATATGGCACCACAATATTAAAAATCATCCACCATTAGTCACTAAATATTTAAGCTGGAGTTATGACAATAAGGAGTAGAAAAATGATCTTAATTCAGGAACAGCCTAACAACAGGTTCTGGATGCAGAAGAGGGCATCTGTTAGTGCATCTGTTACGGCTGCCAGGTGACAAAGAATAAAATTTCTGGCTGGCAAATAAATTTCTGGCTGGCATAACCAGAAAAAAGGTTGGAAAAAGAAGTTTTTAATATTTTTCCATTTTAACAAAATGTAGAAGATGTATTAGGATACAGTTGGACTGTCCATAGAGTTAAAATATAAAGTCAGGGACTGGTTTGTGGATCCTTTGATGAACTAAAAAAAAAAAGGAAACTTGCTTTTTTAAGTAGCTTGGTGGGTAAAACAGTATAACTATGAATAAAACGATTGATTTCTTGAGGTTTTACTGATGAAGGGTTAGCTTTGAGGAATTAATACATTCTTTACCTAGACAGATATGCAGCGATAATCCAAGACGATTCCTTAGAAGACATCTCCCCAAAAACAGATCAGATTTTAACACGGTAAAAATGATAAGGTATAACGCGCAGAGCCGGGCTGGCGGGCAGCCGGGCGTGCTTTAAAGCTTAACGTGCAGATATGAGCTGCACACGTTTCTCCCGTTAGAAGCAGGATCAGGGGCTGCTTGGTATGCGGATGCGGGATCTCAGAGGGCGGCACAAAGTCGTTCGATTCAGGGCCGTTAAGATTAACTTCGAGCCGAGAGCTGCTCGACGTGCCGTCAGATCTGCAGCTGACCTGGAGGGGGCGCCACTGCGGCTGCCAAAAGGAGATCGGGTCAGACTCATGCATGCAGAGGACCAACAGGGGACAAGAGAGATGAGAAAGAGTGCCCTCGTCGCAGAGAGAGGAGGTGATGGCGTGGACTCGAAAGCGAAATCTTACTGATCCACAACAGAGCTATAATGAGATTGTCCTGGGTCATTACCTTAAGGGTCTGAAAGAGGAGATGCACAGAGCCCTGTGGTTAAGGAACTGGACTGAGAAGGACTAAAGCACTCATTTTAAGGGTTCTTATCTTTTACCAGTGAACATGGCATGCAGTAAAAATTATGCAGGTGCACATTTTATGCTAGCGCGGTAATTCTCAAATAAATAAATAAACTGGGACGGATAAAAATAAAGTTACAACAATAATCAGATTCTTCAGGCAGGTGACCTATATCATCCACCAAGGGCAGCCCACATTAACCCTGAGAGAGAACGTGGCCTTCAAGTTAGTGTATTATCTACATCCACCGTTTATTTCCCACAAGGGTTATATACTTTAAATCAACTTGTTCCTACTGAATGCTGGGAACGTGTGTGGCTGGGGGTGAATTACAGCCCTCTAAACTCTCAATAAACTGCTGAATGCCATGGGTTTTTACAGCCAATTAAATTTTTGTCATAACAAAGTTTAACATGGCTCCCCCAGAAGAGCCGGGCCTTGGAGGAGAGGGGTTAGATGATGACGCGGCCCCCGACACAGCAGGATGGCTCTTTTCCGTGTCATTCTTGGGGAACATGCTAAACACCAGCCAGAGGAATGATCTGTGTGTTTGTTTTTATGCTTAATTAAATGAGCAGCAGGGCACAAGGCAGCCGGCTGACATGGCACATGCCACAGCACGTTATTTAGGTCTATAGGAAGCATCTTTAAATATTACATATTACATGCAAAACATTCAGGCCACATATCTCAGTGAACGACTTCAGTTCTTCTTAGAAAGCTGCTACTGTTTGAAAGTTACTAAGAGAACCACATGGGGAGCACACTCGTGGGCAAAGTAAGAGCCGAGTACAAAAGACAACAAAGGACATCGTTATAGTCGGTGACATTTATGATGGACATGAGATTTTACAAGCAAGGGTTTTCATCCTAGCACGAATCAAACTGAAAGTGGGAAGCATAAAAATCAGTTCCAAAAATAGAAACCCTTTAAAAGTCCTACGTTTCCACCACAGCCCAAGGACAGTCACTCCGAGTGAAACACCACACCTTAAGAATAAAAAAAAATAATCCTTTTGCAGTATTTAAATGGATTTCGCAGATGCAGACTGCTGCGTGAGTGAGGGTGTGGGTGTCTGAGAATTACTTCTCCAGGAAGTAGAAACCTCTGCAGAGCCCACATCGTAATTTAGTTACCAGAAGCATTCATTATTTACAGAAAGAGACCTAAAAATGGATCGCCCAGCAAAATGTTTATTCTGGTACACTGTAAGATGTGGGAACATGGTGCAGATGGGGACCATGTCACGATTAAGGGCCATTTCTCATAGAACGGCTGCACTCTATGTACCAGTCCAGGGGACAGAGAGATTTTCTGCACCTGAGATGTAATTATAAACAGGTGGTAGGGCAGTAGGAATCACGGCTGCAGTTGGTTAAGGATTTGGACTATCTACAATTACTAACAGGCCGTACAGGGGGACCCGCCTCCAGATGTAACGCTAAGGGACTTAAGCAGACCTAATCATTATAAAGATATGAATCTATATAACGAGTATGTGTAACAGCTGATTAAGAGGACTTGACAAGAAAAAATAAAACTGTAAAGAGCGACAGCATTGCTTAACCTGGTACTTAATAAAACCCACAAACTTTTATATCAGCTTAAACCTTTACAGTCACTATCAATGCACCGTCGTATAAATTGCTTTTATGCAGCTGACGTCTCAGGTGGGGATCGATTTCAGATCTCTGCACTGTGTTGCGTGACCTTGGAGTTATAAAGAGAATAATGGCTTCCTTGCATAGACCCTTAGCGGCTATTAAAGGCGCCTGAGAATGACTGGCATGACACCAACACGGCGCCAAATGGGCTCACCATAAGAGGTCAGGAAAATGATGACCTATCTCAATGTCAACAGCGGTCCTGAGAGCCAGGGGAGACTAAAAGCCCAGGTTGTTCTTTCAGAACACTTCAGGCGATGGCCTGAGCACTACTGCCCGTCGGCATCTCTCCCGTCTCCGCGGCTGACATGGGATGCGCTCCGGTACGCTTAACACCAGAGGGTAGCCAGCACACCACAGATACAGGACACGTCTGCCTGCATTATGGACAGAGCTCACCTGGTCTTATTAGCCAAGCAGGCATTTAATAGGCAGACAGAGATGAGAAGGCCTGACTCTTCACCAAGGCAACCTGGCCAGAGGTCCATTTGTCGGTCTCCATGACTACAGTGCAAAAACAATAACTGCGGCTATGCGAAAAGGCTAAGCATGAACATCTCAGCCAGTGCGTGAGCTGGATCCTAAGGCTTACCCCCCCCACTGATTCAGAACGAGCATTTCCTCGAAACGCATTACCGTAAGAATGTTTGCCGGGCCAGGATCCCTCTGGCAACCGACTCCTGAAAATCTTCTTGCATGGATTTGATTGGTAAATTTCTGAAATGAGGTCACAATGACTTTTCAGGGCTTATGCAACAATCATGTCAACTTCTTATAAATAGACACAAAGTTAAGTGTGTTACGTAAATATACTCGCAGAGAAGTGAAATCAAATGGCTGAGTGAAGACCGAGTGGCATGAAATTTAGCCAACAAGGGGGGCAGACTGATCCTACGTCTGGGGTCCTGCTAATCTCACTCTCAGAATGAGCAGGTTATTAAGCATGGCGTGCTGGAGGATGGGGGCGTAGAGTGGGGAAGCTGGTCTGCGTTTCTGAGCATACCCGAGCAGTGCAAATAAACAAGTTTTCCCATTCTCTTCCATTTTCAGTTCCTCAAAGCGTAACCTGAGGTTTTAAAGCCCTGACGGTATCAGAGAGTCACCCTATAATCTCGGCTGAGAGAACCAAACCTTCATGCTCTACTCTTAAAATGATGGGAGACAGTCATACAACAGCGTGTTGCTCATCAGCTTGGGTAGTGTCCGTTACCGTGGCTTTGGGCTGCTGCCAAGTAAGGCCAAGGAATACACCGGGAACATATAACCCATTATGACATTCTCTGCCAGGAAATCGACCAATTCATGCTCAGAAGCCACAGCCAGAGAATCACTCAATCAATAAATCACTCGACCACTTTCACAGTTTCACTGCTTACAGAGCATTACTGTACTAAAGCAGGAGAACAGGCCAACTGGTCAATCAGGCTTCATCTAAGGCTCAATGCCAAACAGTCAATAAATCAAAATTTTCATCATTATACTGCTGACCCTTCTGCACAGAATTCAAAGTAGTGACTGATCAAACCAAGGGTAGAACAATGATTTTATAGAGCCCACAAAATCAATGAACCAATGTAGTCAATGAGGACGTTTCCATTTACTCTTTGGATCTTTTTCTGAAGGACAGGATTTAAGCAAAACTAAAATATTCAGGTACAGAAACCCAAGTCTTATTATACATCAGGAAGGTCTTGCTGCACTGTGAGAGCAAGGAAGCAACTATGATGGAGATACTCCCTAAAACAACCCCGCGCCTTCATATCACATTTCTTTAGAAAACAAGCTGAAAAGATTTGTAGGGCTCGCCGTTGTGGCTGGATCTGGATTTATTCTGGATTTATTTTTGTTTGTTTGTGTCTCTTTCACACCCATCAAGCTCCTTGGAAAACATGGCTGCTCAGTCGGATTAGATTTTTTTTTATTATTTGTATAAATTACATCATTTGGGTGAGATAAACACGGGCGAAGCTGCGGCTTCCCCCCATCCGCACACTTCTACACTGCTACTGCTGAGTGTGGGGAGCAGGCAGCGTGAGAATCACACTCTGCAACTCACATTTTTAATAAATAACCTGGCACCCCCTGGGGGCAGAGGCGAGTAACTGCTCACTGGGCAGAAAAAAAGGACTTGTGGCTGATAATGAAAGGAGAGCTGGCCAGAAACTGGCATGTTTACAGGACGCATTTCCCCCAATCAATTAAGCTGGAAGAGATTTTGCCTCCTTTAGAGGATTCGGCGGGTGATATTTTGGTTGCAGAAAGGGGAACGGCACGGAAGGCAGCGCATGAATATTCCGCATGAGTAATGTTGCACATGCTTATTTTTGACATATTCAGTTTCCAGGGGGATATGCAGCACTTATGATGCAGGGCAACCATCTGTTATTTGTTGCCTGTGTTACAGGCCGAGTAAATTCTGCTCCGGGGGGCAGAGGAGTTACGCCCCAAAACACCGCTCCTCGTTCAGTTCAGCATGCCTGCCTGTCAGGGCGACTGCAAATAGGGGCTTTATTATTTATTTTTAAATCATACTCAAACACACACCTTCTGCTTGAAAGGACATTTCGCTCGGTGACAAAACGCCATTTATTGCAAAAAGTAACTGTCAGCTTCTTGCAATTGGAGTTATTTTATTTTCGTTGTAAAATATTCAGAACGACCGCTGCATCCATGGTTTCAGTATCCACAGTTTCAGTTATCCGCAGTTTAGCGTGTCCCAGTAAAATACATAAATAAAAGTTTAAAAACTCCAGAAATAGTTCATAAGTTTCAAACTGTGTACCAAGTGAGTACAGGCTATAAGCCAGTGAGCATCCACAATTGGCTGCAATATTTAAAAATAATGTTCCTCATTATAGGTTATGTTCAGGTACACAATACAATATGTATCATTACAAAATGAGTAATGGTAGCCCATGTTTTTTCATTCCTCCTTTGTCCTTTAGGGGTATCTTAGGGGTCAGAGTTTTTCATTTCTACATCGTCTGTTGAGGATTAGACTAAAACGTCACACTTCCTTTCATTCAAGAGTAAAGTGCTATATAATAATGTAGAATGGACTTTATCATTACTGTATTTAATTGTTGATGTACATATATATGTGTGTGTGTCTATATATATTCACACACACACATATATATACATACATATGTGTATATGACAATATTTTCAGTTTTTAATTGTACATTGACAGAAAACACATATTATAAAGAACAGTCTGATGGATGCGAAATTAAATTCCCAAAAATACAGCACTAGAAGGCCAAATGCAAAGGTTTACGGGAAGAGCATAGTGACTCCGCTGTGCGCTGCAAATGCACCTAATGGCTACAAAGTATGCAGGGGAATCAAAGGCTTCAGTAGGTCCCGAGAAAACACACATCACATGCTTGTAGGTCTCCTTCACAGACATCAAACTGGGTGATGTGCAAAATTTGAAATTCAACATATTTGGGTCAACCCCTCATATCAAAGCGCACAACGACAATCCTCAAGATCCTTGAAAAATCCCTAGAAATTCCTCCCAACAATTTCTCGTCAATCCAACGGCGCTGACTCCGAGCACTTGCGCGTCTCCCTCGGCGAACCGAATCCAGTCCTCAGGAGCCTCATCTAATTATTCATTAATATTAATCATCCTCATAAGAAAGCTTCATAAATGCCAAGGCAGTCGTATATTCAACAATTCTGTAAACTGTGAACGTGGACAGCCTGAGGCATGAAGACTTACCACTGAAAGCGGCTCCGGCCTCAGGGCCTTCGTCCGACAGGCCGAGGTCGCCCCTCAGATCGGCTTTGATCTAGGGATGCATAATGGAAGAAGGTCAGTGACATGCAAAAGGACCCTGACTACAGCCTCTATTATAAACACAGCTAAAATTTCAGACAGGAACCTTAACAGACAAAAGGGAAAATGCTGAGGCACGCTGTGTGCTCAGTTACTCGTGGATTTGTTGTCCTGAAAGGATCATCTCTCCCACATCTACATTTCTGCAACAATAACCTGCCCCACATCCAGCTCATTTAAAATATATATATAACCTACATAATCAATGTTCCAGTCTTTGGGAGCAACTTCCTACCAGTGTCTTGGAGGTGTGTTAGGAGGAAGTTGTCCTTCAAACCAACATGACACGGTCAAATACGCAGGGACAAGTTACCCTGACGTTCTACCCCAATCAAAATAAGTAACATTTTCAGCATTTCTAGCTCAGCTCTCTTTAGCCCCTAAAATAATGGCCCAGTGCACACAGATTTAATTCTCTCCCCATAAACAAAAATCATTGCTACAGAAAGCGGAAACACTGTGAGAAATTCAGCTGCCTCTGATAATCTTATTTCCACCGCATAGTATTAGATTGTTCAGCATGGAGGACAGCATCCAATCTTTTCACCTGGAGCGCAATTTATTGCCAAACAGAACATGACTCATTGCTTCCGAATGGAGTAAACACCTGTTTAAGGAGTGCATTCCCGGTTAGGGGCCCCTGCACTTAATTCTGTGCATCCGAAAAGAGAAAGACACTAATAAGCTGAAGTGAAAGGATCCAAACGAAGACACGAGCCAAGGTAAATTATAATTCCATATTCATGTGGCCGACAACGTGTTATGAGACCATACCATTATCTTAAGCACATGACACGGTCCTCCTCTTCTCTTTGAACGTGACATGGCAGTTACCCCTAATTACATACACAAAACATGATTCCTGGTTCCAACCTGCCACAACACTACTGCTGTATTCAAGGCAATGATCCTCGCACCAGCCGCCCCAATTTCAAGATATACAACTACGTACAAAAAGATACATGCAGGCTGGTACGTATAATATGATGATAATGATGATGATGATCTGTCCTGGCACAGTGATGGATGGTTAGCATCCGTGCAATGCAGTGGCTATGTCTAACACAGCTCCGCATTAACATGGACACCCATAGCTAAGGAGGACGGTCCTCAGCTTCCAGAGCCTCACAGCATGAGTTCCCAGCCACTGGGGCATTCATCAGGCTAAGAGACCAGTAGGCCAAATGCAAAATTAGTGCACAAAACAGAAATGTTCATTAATTGACATGTGGATATTTCCTAGTTCTAAATTCAAACTGACAGACTTCATTTTGTTCCCACAAGTGGTTACAAGTGAGGCCCATCATTTAGACATGGAGCCAAATCAAAATGAAAAGCAAAATGCACTTTGGGTATGGCCTCCGTTATTAGATTTGAGACTTGTTTAAACAACTGTCCCTATTTAAGTGCAATGTATACATATTTATGTGAAATTGCATGGTTTGCAACACAGGGTACATCTAACCATTAAGATCATTTCAACGAAATGAACCAACACCCCCATCAGTTAGATCCCCAGGTATGGCAGAGTCAAACATGCACAGATCAAACCCTAAAGATGAGCCCAGTGTCTGGATGGCAAAGAGGCCCACTGGAAATACACACACACACACACACACACACACACAGTTAGAAGGTCAGACAATTCCATAATCATTTTCTAAAGCTCACAGTGCTATCACAGTGAAAAGCACGTGCGAGTGCACACACGTGTGCAGCAGAAGAGACGACCGGTAACGGCAAACCGTGAGATGGCGAGGAAGCAGCGTCTGTCTGCGCCCTGGTCTTGGCACACAAATGAAGGACGAGGAGCCCCAGCAAAGGGCTCCTGAGTAGCGGGCGAGCGACAGTCCCCCCTTAGCAAGAGGACCTTTTGATTATTTTTAATGACATCTATCCAAATCCCCACTCCACACTTGTTCCGGGAGGTAAAAGTTCAACAGACTATGCCTTGAAAAGGTTCAAGCAAAGACAGGGCTTTGAAGGGAGCACAAGAATTTAAATCAGAATCTCATCGCTTGGAAAATAATGTGCCCTTATTATAGCAGCATATGTGGCATATTACACATTTTATATAGGCACATATATATTACATATATACACACACACACACACACACACACACACACACACACACATATACATACATACATACATATACTGTAGATCCAGGAGGTAGATATACATTGAGAAACAAAAAGCATTCATTTTACCGTACAATGCATTATATTTACTGTGTATTTTTTTATATTTAGTACAAGCATATAATATTCATGTCTATCTGCTCTCCTTTGTTTCTATGGTGCTTACGAAGCCCAGGTCCAGAATTACCCTTAATAATCCTCTCGGGCTAGGGGAAATAACATTTAAGCCCTGCCAGTTTGCCCCTCAGCGCTCCAATTACAAACAACCGCCACATTTCAAGCCAAAGGCCTCCATTGAATCCAGGGGCTATGTTTACACCCTTAATTGGTATTCTGGTAAATGTGCAAAACAAAGCATTATAACAAAACCCCAATTTACAATAAGTGACTTAGACTTACGTCAAATTAGGGATACATTTCAGCCCCTTTATTATGGCAATATAAATAGCCCTACAGGCTGTGCTCATGTCCCATAAAGAACATCAAGACAGAAGCAGCTGAATCTCTCAGGCAAGGACTGTGATATAACAAATGCAGTGCTAGCATTTTGCAGAACATAAGCTTGACTATTATGGAGTCTTAAGGATTTTATTTGTATTTAAAGCAATAGCACCCCACTGGGAACACTTGCTATCCTGGGCATGGGGCAAATCCACCCAACACTCTTAAAGGCATATGATATGGGCTCCCGGTACTGAGGGTTTGGCCATTCCGATTGATCCGCACAAGAGAAAGGGCGAGAGAGAGAGCACCCCTACAGGAAAGCTACATAAAACCATGCAAGATAAATATCTCACCAGCACCCCCGTGTTCAGTCAGAAGAGCGTGTGCTGAGGCAGTGCTCAACCCTGGCTTCTTCACTACTCAGGCTGGCCCAGTCCTACCAAACAAGCAGGGAGAGGCTGTAAGTTCAGCCCAAGACAAGGAGGTTAGACCCAGCCCCTAATACGCCCAACGCAACCTGACAGCCTCCATGGGGACTGCCCCATCTCTGGTGTTGGGAGCCACTCAAAGTGCCACCCGTTCTAGTGGCAACCACGTGCTGATAAAAGGGAAAGAGGAGCTCCCGTAGTTCAACAACTACAGCATCGTGCTAACAGCACAGTGGTTGTGGGTTTGAATCCCATGGAGCTCACACAAAAAAAAACTGTCAACCCTTCCCTCTACTGCAAGTCACTTTGCATAAACGCATCAAATTAAAAGGTAAGAGACCTCGAGAGGGCAGAAGGTGGGGCAGCCCAGCCTGCCGAATCACCGAGGAGTAACACTGACACAACATGCAAGACTGTACTGAAAAGGAAAAAAAATGTATGGGGGAGTAATGCAAGAGAATGTTACTACAGAAGGTGGGAGTAATATTATAGTCACTAAACGAGGAAGGAAGTACATGTTCCGGTAACAGCTAAGGAGAAATGTCACGAAAGCCTTCATATATAACGTGTTCAGATAGAGCGCTGTCAGAAACTTCAGCTCTACACTAAACGGCAAGCCAGGGAGGGGGGGGGAGGTTCTCCGAGGCCTGTTCCCCACTGACATTTACAGAACACCCCCTGCGTTTATACGTTACAAAAGCCATGAACACGAATGATTAAAGGCTGATCTGGTGTCTGGGGGAGGGGGGGGGAATCAAAGAGAGAAAGTGTATATTAAAATATATATATATATAATGAAAAAATAAATAAATAAGAAGCCCTGACAGCAGAAGTGGCAGAAGAGCAGCATTTCAGCATGGCAGGACTGAGTACGCGCCGGATAAGGACCGCGGCATCGACATCAAACAAACTGTCACAACAGCACAACAAGCAAAGCAGCACCATGCTGATATCATTCTCCTCCTCTGCAGACAGGCAGGCGGGCAGCAGCCGCGCAGCCAGCAAACAAACCATCAGGAAGCTCAACCCCCGCTGCAGAAACGACGGCAAATAGTCTGCAAATAAACAACTCAAAACCAGAGGTGCGGGCCGAGATAGCCCCATTTCTCCATAAAATTAAATGTCAGCGAGTAAGCCGGCTGTATCTCCTGATGACCCTGCTGCCTCGTCGGTTTTGCCCGGCAGAATCCAGAAATAAAAAACAAGGTGGACGGCACTGCAATAATTCAGTGAGCTTTCGGGAAAACAAACGTATCCAATCCAGTCCGCCATCAGCCAAAACAGTTCATTGACTATTGCTTGGACATAAGACAAATAAATGGGACTGAAGAGTAAACATTAGTTAATACAGATTTTTAAGACAAAATAATAAAATAGCCTGGCATAAAAGAAAGTACAGCAGAAGATTAAAAGATTATCGAATGAAAGCCTAAAGGATCACTCCCCCCCCCCCCCGCCCCCCACACCCACCCCCCCCCCCCCCCACCGCCTACATCACCCACCCAAAAAACACGTCCAATTCTA